>JAVTVY010003252.1:0-33557 GCA_036873755.1 Hanleya hanleyi | reverse complement strand
ACCCACAGTTTCACCCACATGCTCTACCTACCCGTACGACAAACCGACATCAACATGATCACGGTGGATATAAGAGATGACACGGGACGACCGGTGGCATTCGAACGAGAAAGAGTGGTGCTGACGGGTACAGGACACTTCCCCCCCAAACCATTTCCCCCCCAGTCACTTCCCCCCCAAAAAACCATTTCCCCCCCAAAATTTTGAGTCACTTCCCCCCCTGTTTTGCCATTTCCCCCCTAAAAAAAATATGATATTCTATGGTACACATCTGTATACCCAGCATTACTTGTCAAATAATATGAACCTTTAACTTATTGTATAACAAATAATAAACATCTTGTGAGGCAATTTGTTTTCAAAGGTAAAGTCTACTAATGTTCAGTGATTAATCCCACTGATTAATCCCAACAACCATAATGTTCTTTTGTGAGGCATTTTCTTTTGAAGTGCTTCAGTAAGATGTTCTTTTGTGAGGCAATTTCTTTGAAGTGCTTCTGTAAGAAGTTCTCCTGTGGAGAGAACTAATAATGATTTATTTGCTTGTCTGTGTAAGACAATTGATCAATGATCAGACATTTGCAGATTAGCACCCACCAACACCAACATTAACGGTTTTGTGGCTTGATGGGTTATTTTTGGAAATTGAAGAATCCTCAATTTCTCACATTTAACAAAGCAGTTTAACACCTCTCATGGGTCAATACTTATATAAGATGATAAATTTCATAGGAGTTCATGACTCTTTTGACACGTCATTACCATTTTCATCCCCCGACGCTTATTTGGAAGAGTAAGTTCCTTCATTCAAAACTAAATAAAAGTTTCATCGATCCTTTTGTTGTTTCAATTTTCATTAATTTTGTATGTTGATCGATCAACTTGAACCAGTATTAACGTATTAAGAATGTCTCCTTGATCAGTGCTAGTGTCATGGTGCTATACCTTATGATTATATTTGTTATACAATAAATTGAAGGTGCATATTATGATTCAACAACTGTGTGTCTTCTTCTTTTGTATTCCCCCTGAGAACACTGCCAAACTACTCGACACTAATGTCGAGTATGCATATGTGTACCATAGAATATCATATTTTTTTAGGGGGGGAAATGGCAAAACTGGGGGGGAAGTGACTCAAAATTTTGGGGGGGAAATGTCTTTTTTGGGGGGGAAATGTAGGGGGGGAAATGGTTTGGGGGGGAAGTGTCTTGTATTCGTGCTGACACTTCATTTTCGACAAGCACGTGCTCCCCACTTTGCATAATGAAAGTACCTTACGAGTGCGATGCACGCAGCTATATGGACTATTATGCCCAACAGGCCGGGGTGGCTTTCCGGTCTTTAGCGGTGCACGCATGCAACGAGGACATGGGCTGGGGAACATACTCGGCAGCATCGTCAAAACGTTCCTGCCATTGGTGACGCGTGGGGTGAAAGCAATCGGCAAACAAGCGGTACGCAGTGGACTGCAAGTGGCCGGTGATGTCTTGGGGAGTACGGCACCCAAAGAATCCTTGAAACGGCGGGCCAAAGAAGCGGGAGGCGTCTTGGTGGCCAAAGCACAACGCACCGTAGGGAATAAAAGAGCTGCCCCACCGAGACATTTGTTTCATTTGTTTCGCATAAACCCGCATCGATATTAAAGAATATGCCGGACTCCAATTGACTTCCTGGTTTGACACAAACAAAACGGGCTTATAACACATCACTACACGTCCTGGCACTCTATCTGTAATATTTATGTGGGGACATGGTCAGTTAGGGATGCTGAAAATTGGGTGGCCAAAAGATATTCGGGACCCCCTAAATCAAAATTGGGGGTAGGGGGAGGGGGCCTGGCCCCTCCGCTTCCGACGCCACTGGAACCGTGTTAAAATGATTAAAACTAAACATCATCATATCACTTTCCGATCCATATGTCATTTCATGACTGTGAACATGAAACTTTTGCTGAAAATGTCACAATAATATTGTGTGGAATATCAAACTGTGTATCATGGACTATATCTCATGGCTATCGTGAAATACTGACTAGAAAAATGAAACTAATATCACTCATTAAAACGTGGCCATGGTAAAATACTGACTAGAAAAAAAAATTGAACTGATATATTTTCCGGAAATGAAATATCACGAAAGTAGTTTAGCCTTCAGCAAAGCTTATACATATACGGCTTTCAGTTTATTGCCCGTTTTGCACTTCGCCAACGGTAGACCGAGGCTGCCGATGCTTCATTATCAAAACCACACGCATCGAGCAGAAGGAAAAACACACACGAGTTAGTGTTAATGATTAATTGAATAGTAAATTCGCCTGCTTTATCCGTCGAGGGTTCCCCTGCTGTATCCATCGAGGGTGGAGTCTCATGAACAGAGCTACAGCTCTTTCATAATCCACTTTATGACCATAAAACGGAATGTCGTGGTAAACCCATTGTTGAGCGAACTGACGCGTCACTACTGGAACGGAGCATGTTTACGAGCCTGGAGACGGACAGTTTTTATTCCTTTCTTTTCCCTTTTGCTTTTTTGTTTTGTTCTTGTTTTTGTTTTCTGTTTTTTTTTTGTGTTTTTTTTTTGTTTTTTTTTCCTTTTCTTTTTCTTCTGTTTTTTTTTGGCGCGTCCAAGGGGGGGTCGTTCGCACCTGACGACCCCCCCTAACGACGCCCTGGATCACAGATAAAACTTTCAATGAGCTGTCTTCATATATGAAATTTCTTTTTACTAGACTTGGAATTCCCCATACCAATCTGTTCTGCGTACGAGTACATTTCTGTAGCATAGTAGCACGCATGTACGATTACAGAAATCTTAAAAAAAATAATCTTATAATGTATACGAATAGATTGTATGTATTTTATTATCTCTCAAATAAAGGTATGTACACTGTTAGAATGATATATATTTGTTAAGAAAAATAACAGAAACACTTGATAGGTTTATTCTTCAACTTTTGAAATATGCGAAGAAAAAAATATCGATAGATTGAGCCCATAATTTCCCTGGGCCTCGAGTCCTTAAGCCTGACTAGAACATATATGGTTGACGGTCGGATTTTACTGGTCAAACCATTTCGACAATAAGAAGAATGGTCAAAATTGATGACCAGAAAATATATGGTATAATTTCTCTGATTCGACCAAGATTGGAATGGTCAGATGTCGGGCGCTACCACGGAATTAGTGGTCGAATCCATAGACAATACATTTTATGGTCGACTGCTATATACTAACCATAGCTTGCATGGTTGAATTCCACATCCAATATAACCATATTCTTACATAATCAAATGGAACACATACTCTGGGCATCACAATGTTGTTATTCTAATTGCAGGATTTTATGGTAATCAGTTCAACATGGAAAATTGGGCCTTTAATATATGTAAATTGACATGTGAATACATGCCACAGTTGTAGTTTGTATCAAATTGAGTAACATAACATTATGCGCATATTTTCTCCTGTAAAGGTGGCGAATAAAGATATATATATATATGATATATAGTTACAACGTAAGAAACGTTTTGATACAGATATTCAAACGCTCTGCATCTTGATTCGTTTATCATCACCTGCTCGCCAGGAAATGAAGCGGAATTATTATTATTATCAATTTTTTTATCTCAAATTTTAGTTGGGACGAGGTATTCCCTACGAAATATACAATGAAACAAGCCGACGGTTGAACTGTTCATTATATTGGTAGAATAAATGAATGTGTGATAGTTATCTAATTAATTTTTATCAGCGTAAATTAGCTCTCTAATCTCTGGCGAAGCTTGTGAAATGGGACTTCCCATGCTTGTCGGCACACGTTGCTAAAACAAATCTAGGCCTACTCAAATACAGCGGAACGGACAAGCGAAGGCAAAATTGGGGGCGAGAGGTGATGAAAACAAACTATTAATTTTAATTGGATTACAGAGGTACAGTTTTTATGTGAAGTTGAGGTTACTAGCCTTCTTTAGGCCTCCAATCCAATATTCTGTGAATTTCTAACTTAGCTTAGTAGATACTATTAATTTTAATGAGAATACAGCGGTACCGGTACAGATTTTCTGAGAAGTTGGGGTCATTCACCTGCCTTAGGCGTAAATCTTATATTCTGTGAATTTTAAACTTATATTCGGAGATACTCAGAGCCTTGTTCCTTTGAAGCAATTCCGACATATAAATGAACAATATGAATGCCAAAGCATGACAAGCTATTTTCATCATATCCATTTAAGGCATGCGTCAAATAAGCCCTGCAGCGGCAGTCCAATTACAGAATGTGTTACCGTAGATATATAGGTTATTTGAGAAGATCAACAACTTTCCATCAAACTGTCCTATTTTATGCTCATATTTTCAGAAAGTAGAGTATGAGGGCATCGGTCGCCATAAGCCTGTTTTCTTTCAATTTAGGTATATCACGGAAATAATATTCCGCGAAATATATATAGTAATATTATTAACGGTCATCTCACACTTTTAATATTAGACGGAGAGTTTATGTGTTGGGGTGGGGAGGGGGAAAGAGATCGGGAGCAGTAAGCGCTGCGGAGAATATAGCTGAAGATGTATATGGTGCTCATTTATATCGCCATTCAACTACCATCGAATCCATGTTGCAAATTAAGATCGGCCAGTTAATAGGATCTGACTTTGCTCTGTTTTTGTATTCCAGCCTTGCCGATCATTGCAGCTGTCGCCAGTGTCGTGGTGTTCCTTATGGCATTTCTAGGTTGCACCCTTTGTTTCCGAAGAGGTTCCAAGGAAAAGAGAAAACTTCTGGAACAAGATGGTCGAAGCGAGAACGCATGTACTCCGGCCTCGAACATTGGTGCAGACTTGGCCAGTGAACTCATTGAGCTCAAGGTTATATCCGAAGAATGTGACGACCCTGAAGTACTTGAGGGCGAAAATTTTGCCACCACCAATTCACAACAGATGTTGCCAGGTGGTCCCATCGACCAAAATACTCAATACCACGAGGACACCGATGAAACTTCACTCGTCATCCAGAAATCATCGACACCACACTACCAATCATCGCCCACACATTCTGAACCACCGCCCACACATTCTCAACCACCGCCCACACATTCTCAGTCACCACCCACGCATTCTCAACCACCGTCAACACATTCTCAACCACCATCCACACATTCTCAGCCACCGCCATCACACAGTCAGTCGTCACCTCCTCACGGCCAATCATGCCATTCTTCACAATTACCCGGCCGATCGCCCTCACCCCGCTCTAATCTCCCTTCGCCTCCCTCCGATAACACATCCCTATCACCCTCATCGCCACAACCAACTTCCTTCACAACGCTCGATGAAAAAGTTCACCACACGGGCCAGTTCCCACTGCTCAACTTCAATGTATCGTATTCAGCACAAATGTCTATTTTCACCGTGAATATGTTGTACGCGTCTTCTTTGCCCATCAAAGATTCAGACCCTGGTTGTCAGTGCTATGTGAAGGTCAAGCTTTTGCCAAACCGGAAGGAGAGTCTGTGCTCAAGGACCGTGGACGTTTTGTGCTCAGAAGCCACATTTGAACAGTGTTTGCACTTCAGGGAACTATCGCTGACCGAAGTCGAGAAGTCAATATTACTGGTGGCCGTATACATGAAATATTCGGACGAGGAAACTTTTGTGGGAGAGAAAATCATGCGGTGTAATACCATTCCATTCCAAGGCGGGAAAACAATTTATTTCGCCGAGAGAATGAAGAAGAGGAGATTGAG
Source organism: Hanleya hanleyi (assembly GCA_036873755.1). Classification (NCBI taxonomy): domain Eukaryota; kingdom Metazoa; phylum Mollusca; class Polyplacophora; order Lepidopleurida; family Hanleyidae; genus Hanleya; species Hanleya hanleyi. The sequence goes on along the minus strand of JAVTVY010003252.1, from coordinate 27,814 downwards.
AAGGGTAAGTTTTTGGATCACTGTTTAATTTATTGAATGCTAGGAAGAAAGAAGTTTTCTGACTGAGAAAAATTTATCCCCGAATATCATTCCAGTAAAGTACCAAATTCAATAACGTTACCAAATTGAGTAACAATATACCCAGTACGAACAATAGCAATGCTCTAACCGTGTTCATGTATATAATTTTATGTTTTTCTCTCAAAATTTGACTATTGACGTATTAAAAAGATTTCAGTGATGTTTAATTAATTTTTGCGTTAGGTTCAATATGTCTAGAATTGAGAGATAACCTTTTTTATCGAACGCCTTTGTTTCAGAGCGAAACGTTGGTTCAATTACAAGCGTCTAGTCCGTCATTCATAATTCAGCCGTCGTCCATTAGAGAATATCCGCGTCCATAATCCAAAGACCTATTCCATATTCCATATAACAGTATTAGCACCAAATTCAAAAAGACAATCATAGTATACATAAACATAGGCTTGTTTCCTGCAAGAGAGAAGCGGTCAACAGTGTTCAATGATGCCGACAAGACATCATGATGTTCCAAAAATATCAAATCCGTATCGCTGATCAGTATTCTTAATCCATAATATTCGTTGTAAAGTCGTCATCTAAAGAATGATGTGTCTCAGTCACGCTTTGATTGTGACTGTTCATATGAGTACCATCAGGATCTTGAAGTACATGGGTTCATACGGCCCCTAGCCCCGGGTTAAGCGGAATTAGACACAAGTTACGAAACGTAGCGCCATAGATCTTGCACGCTACGCTCGTATTTTGCTATCAGCATGCGATATGTATCGCCAAATTTGAGAAACTTTGAGTGGAGGCGCTTGGTGGTGTAGCCCTGTTTTATAAGTTTCTGCAACAATGTTTTGTGACTTTGATTAAAATCGTCACATTTAACACAGGATCTAGCAAATGCTACTAGGCGTGATATGTATACGCCATATGCAGGTCCCACTGGAATATTACTGTCCAGAAAGGGATAGTTTACGATGTCGAAATTGTAATCATCTCTTTTGTCATACAGTCGACGAGAGAGAAGGCCGCTTCATTTTTATAGAGATATAGGTCTAAATATGATGTGCCTGTAGGGTTATCTGTAGTTTCCTTCAAATCCAGTGAAGGTGGATATATATCCTTCACTGCGTCATTTATATAGCGATTATCCACAGCGAGAAGATCGTCTATATAGTGTTTGGTGAATGAGAAGGAACGGGCTTTGAATGGATCGGTATTTGAAAGCGCCTGCATATAGTCATATTCATAAGAGAACAGAAAAAGGTCAGCCAATAGGGGTGCACATTTAGTACCCATTAGAATACCTATATGCTGTTGATATATTGTGTTGCCAAATTTCACATAGATATTTTTAATGAGAAATTCAAGCAACTCTATAAACAAAGAAACTCCACATGGTAAATTTCGACGAAGGGAGATTTTTGTCATATATTTTTGTTGTTACTGTTTTCAGTAATTCCTAGAATCAATTTCAGACATTTTTTTGCTGTTTGGTAGTAGTTTCCATTGTTATGAAGAAAACCGCGGTTCAAAAAATTGTGTTTTGTTACTCTTTATATTGTCGGCCTGGTAGCTTGTTATAAAAAAACAGTAACGTTATTCAAATTCACACTTCACTGGACTGTACATGTACTAGCTAAATACTCCAGAACATAGTGCGGTATGAGAATGTTAAGAAATATTTCATACCCTCATGCTATGGAATAATTAAGGAATATTCATAGTATTGTGGAATAACTTTATTCTGAAAGAAAATGCATGTACGTCACAGCAACTGAAAAGAGTAATGATTGGAAAATAATAAAAAAAGTACGATTGGTAACCTAGCTGATGTAATTGATGAAAAATGAAAGAAAATTAGATCAGTATAGCCTGCCATCCTATCAGTTGGTCATAATTCAGATCAGTATAGCCTACCATCTTCTCTGTTGGTCAGAATTCAGATCAGTATAGCCTACTATATTTTATGGTGGTCAGAATTCAAAGCAGTACATCCTACCATCTTCTCTGTTTGTCGGAATTTGGATCAGTAAAGCCTATACCATCTTCTCTGCTCGTCAGAATTCAGATCAGTATAGCCTACCATCTTCTTCGGGGGTCAGAATTCAGATCAGTTTAGCCTACCATCTTAACTGATGGTCAGAATTCAGATCAGTATAGCCTAACATCTTAACTGGTGGTCAGAATTCAGATCAGTATAACCTACCATCTTAACTGATGGTCAGAATTCAGATCAGTATAGCCCACCATCTTAATTGATGGTCAGAATTCATATCAGTATAGCCCACCATCTTAACTGGTGGTCAGAATTCATTTCAGTATAACCTACCATCTTCTCTATTGGTCAGAATGCAGATCAGTATAGCCTACCATCTTCTCTGTTGGTCAGAATTCAGATCAGTATAGCCTATCATCTTCTCTGGTGGTCAGAATTCAGCCTACCATTTTAACCGGTGGTCAGAATTCTGATCAGTATAGAAACCATCTTCTCTGGTGGTCGGAATTCAGATCAGTATAGCCTACCTGACGTCGGCGATTTGAGGTGTAGCGCAAACTGAAGTGGGCAGATTATATGCCCCCTCCTCCCCTCACATACCCTCCCTCAATAAACACACAATCTTCGCCAGAATATTTTCGTTAGCCTCGAAGCAAAAGAGTTGACACTTCTAGCTGCTCCGATGACGCCACCGTGACGCCATATTTTGACTGATTATCAAACCAATTAATTGCTTAACATGATTAGACATTAGATAGGTTACGGCCGGCAACCTCGGTTTAAAATTCAGTCTGGATCTAGACTCATTCTCCGCATTTCGGAAAGTATCGGGTCCGATAAAAAAAAAACACCCGCAGACCTGGAGAATGAGCGAAAATCAGGCTGCTGGAATTATCAGCCAATAGAATTTGAATACGAATTCAGTCCGTATCGGTTTCGAAACGAAATGCTGGCCGCAACCTGTCTACTGTATGGATATAGAGGGGAGGAAACCATTCTACCGGAGGCTGGCGAGTAAGCACGAGTGGATGCCCTGCTTGAAGGGTTTTGCAAATAGGCTTAAATGACAAAGACTGGGAAATAAAATGAACCCCACTGTTGGATTGTATTCATATTGACTTTAAAAATTGTTTTATTCACAACAGCAATCTACATCTGAACGACGCTCGTGTAAGGCACTGGGGGAATTATTTGTTCTACTACAATATCAGGCGGACAACAACAAGTTAAAGGTTGTGGTGCGGAAAGCCGAGAACTTACCAAGTGGCAACCGATTCCTTGGTCAATCAGGTAAATCTTCACCTCACAACCGGGAACCTTGATGTTTATTCAAGGAATTCTTCTAGGGAACTCCACCAAAGTCTACCAGTAACACGTTATAATCCGATATCGCAACTGTGACCAGTAATTAATTTTATCTATAATATTTGCCAAATAGTGGGATTATGCTATAATTTGGGAACACACAGTAATATTTTAGAAGATCCAACGTGTACAGTCTGACGTCGCTTTCGAATTGATAGAATTTCAAGATGGCCGCCATGAACATACTAATTAGGCCAAAATAAGACTTCGACTTGCTCTAGCGGGTGGTTGGGTGGGTTCAGGTTCCTGTTGCTTCAATGCATTTTGCTGAGAAGCAACAGGAACTTGATAATGTGATGTCTTGCACTGTAATATCACTTGTCTTTATTGCACCATGTAAGCGTCTTGCGTCTTGTGCGCTGTCCTCAGTGTTTTATAGGGTGTCTGGAGGGTGTCTGGTTCCATGCTGCTTCAAAGATTTCTTCTTCTAAGTAGCAGGAACACAACTGGGCTGGGTGGTGCTTAGTTGGTTCGTCGTGATATAGCTGAAATATTGTTGAAAGCGACGTTAAATTCTATTCACTCACTCACTCACTCGACTTGTTCTACCAACAAACTCATTCAAAATATCTATACTTTGTTGGTGGGGGACTATCAACATATGCATCAATTGCAGTTTTGTTTTATTCTCTCTTCAGTGTATTATGTGGCCATTCACCTTCTGAAGGATGGGAAGAAAGTCATGTCTAAGGACACGCGTGCTCAGAGAGGTCCCACTCCAGTATGGAACCAATCTCATCTCATCGATATTCCAGCAGACCGAGTGAACCAGTACGCTCTACAATTGGTTGTCATGCGAGGAAGGTTCCGTACAAAAGGCGGCGTTGTCGGATATGTGACCATAGGTCCGAATGCTGAAAAGATCGGCTTAGGCCATTGGCTGGAAGTATCACAGCCGCGAGCAACTGAGACCGCCAGGTGGCATTCCATAATACCTTTCACGAAATAGGGCTATATTGATGCTGATCCCGCCGTTACCAAAACCACGTATGCTAAATAATGCCAAGAACATTTCAAGAATGATGAACTTAAAAAATTACTCTCAGATCCCCTCACACCAAAGTTTTTTTGAGTTGCAATTTGTATATTTTGAAAAAGAAAACGTTTGAACACTGGCTATCTTAAAACGCAAATGTTATATTTAACATCTAGTGTATTGCATGGAGGAGGGAAAGCATTTAGAAAGTGTTGGTTCAGCACTTTTAAGTGTTGGATGCAACAGCTTAAAATGTTGTATTTAACACTTAAAGGTGGTGAATATATGCTTTCCCTCCTCCAACACTCTAGATGTTAAATATAACATTTGCGTTTTGATACATGTCCTTAACTTGCTCAGTGTTTGAACACACAAACTTTCAGAAAAGTGCTCAAAACCTATACATGTTGGCGCTGAATATTTTAAAATGCGTTCAATGCCTAACATGTTCAGGCTCAAACATGTGTTCAAGACGTACCTCGGATACTTGGGATATGCTCTTCAGAAAGTGTTTATGTCCTAAACATATACAATTTACAGTGTGAAGGAATATTTCGGTAAACTCTTCAGATTTCTTCTCGGACGACATGTCGACATCAGACTGTACACAGAAAAAAAATCCTTAAAAATTTATGGAATGTTTCCCGACTATTACCCCAGCGGAATATTCCTTAACATAACTAAGGAATATTCCCCACCATGTTAAGGAAATTCCGTAACATGCTACGGAATATTCCTTGTTGAATTTTAAGGAATATTCCGCTGGTGTAATAGTCGGGGAATATTCCTTAAATTTTAAGGATTTTTTTTTTGTTCAGTGTAGGCTGAGAGGTTTTTGCAAGATTATTCTATACCTAGTAAATACTAAATATTCACTCAATTTGAAGGATTATTCAACTCAAGCTGGAGTGCTTCTTCAACAAAAACTAACTCAAAGTTGAATTTTTTTAGAGAGCATGTGCTATTGGGCTCTGCGTCAACATGGTGACATAGTAGATAGCCCTACAATCTACGGAGCCGTGGAAAGAAGCAATTTTTTGGAAGATGAAGTGTTAAATCAAAACGGAGATGTTTGCAAAATGAAAAACACTTTATGCTAGAAAATGTCTCGTCTACAAAAATGACAAGGAGAGGACCATTAACTATACAACACCAAGATATCAGTGAGATTTCATCGCAAATTATTTCACGATGAATTTTTTTATTAAACTATAATAATTAATATTTGTTTTTATTAAAATATATGAATACTTTCACTCCAGTTGAATGAAAATAAACTTGACTCAACTGGACTGAAGTTAAACTTGACTCAACTTATTAATGATTTATCAACTCAAACTTGAATAAATTTCATCCTACTTGAGCGCACAGGGGGTCGTTACCGTTATTAATTGGTTAATTAGGTTGATTACGGGGAGTCAAGTCAAGTCAACTTTATTTCGCCCAAGGCCACCGGGGTAGCATGAGAGGGATATAATATAACATTTGGGTCAAGATGGCGGTACAATGATTGCATCTGATGTCATAAACATTCATAACGATTTTCACATTGGTTGCTTCATATGAAGTAAATTTGTGGATATATTTAAATCCAATAAATAATTCTGTTTTTCTTTAGTCGTTCAACAGAGACTCGGAGTTTCATATAGTAGTATTGGTAAGCACCTCTCTGGAGGAATTGGTATCTTCCCACGAACTATAAAAGAGACAGTCCTATTTGAATAAATTTACAGAGTTTTGCCAGTTTAGATTTATTCTTCGACTGACAAAGTAGGCGTAGTTTGAAAGTGCTGGGTCTTACAGAAATAAAACTAGGTATGTACAATTTTCTGTATGCACTCAGCGCATTGCACTGAACCATGAAATGATACTCATCCCCAAATATATTCATATTACAAAGAGAGCAATTTCGATCAGATACTGGTATATTATGCCATCTCCCCGTTTCAATTGGTAGATGGTGATTTGAGGTCCTGAATTTAGAGATAGTAATTCTAGATCTTTTTGGAAATGTCTCAAGATAGTGCTCAAATGTAAAATCTGTCTTGACAATTTGGTAAAATTTTCCCTTGGATGATTCTAATATATCCCCCTGCCATTTTTGCAAAAAACTGATCTTTTAGTCTTCGTTCTAATTTTTTCATAAAAAGGTTTTTGTCGATATCCCCTCGGCATTCCCAGACATAATTGAATCCTGACGATTCAAGTATAATCCTTACGTTTTTCATCCAGATGGGTTCAAAATCTAGTCTGTTATGGTAACATAATCGATATAAGACATGTGATACTTTGCTAGCTCTACCCTGTATAAGACTTAGCCAGAAAGATACCATTCGCATTTGAACTTTTATGTACAGTGGGAATATACCCAGTTCTCCATAAATCATATAATTTGGAGTCGAACTCTTCAAAGATAATATAGACTTGCAGAATTGCAGTTGCACTCTCTCTAAACATCCAGTTTGCCGTAACCCCAGATTTCGCATCCGTACAATAGGATTGGTTGAATCACTTTTTCAAACAATTTAATTTGGCAGTCCAGAGGCAGTGAGACATATTCTATTTTCGACTCCCAGAGAAAACCGCTTTCGCAGCTTGCTCTACTATTCTCTTTTTAGCTTTCATAAAATTTCCGGTGGAAGAGAAGACGATTCCTAAAAAGCAATATTCAGAAACTATTTCCAGTATGTTTCCATCAATGAAGAATTCGGGAGGTCGTCTGGGTTTACGTTTCGCAAAGATCATGCATTTTGTTTTATCAATATTAACATTCAATCTCCATCAATTACAATACCTCATAAATATATCTAAACTGCGTTGGAATGATTCTTCAGTCTCCGTCAGCAATACTGTATCATCCGCATACAAAAGTACAAACAATTTCACATAAATGCTCAGTTGATCTGCTAGACTGTCGGATACATAAGATAAACCATCAGCGTTGTTTTTTGCCATAAAATCTTCTAGATCATCCAGATAAATAGAAAATAAGAACGGCGAGAGGTTTTCCCCTTGTCTTACACCTAAGTTACAGGCAAAAAAGTCACTTTTCTCATCTCCAACTGAAACACATGATTTAATACTACTATACATATTTTTTATCACTTGTAGACATTTTCCATTGATACGACTTTGATATAACTTGTACCATAAACCATTTCTCCATACAGTGTCAACTGCTTTTTTGAAATCAATAAATGTACAGTACGGTTTCTTTCCTGCATTCGCAAACATATCTATAAGAGTAGATAATACAAAAATATTATCCAGAGTTGAGTATGATTTCCTAAAGCCGGTTTGTGCCTCACTTAAAAGGTCAACTCTATCGGCGTACTTATTTAATCTTTTATTTATAATTGCTGTGAACAGTTTACCCACGCAGAAATAGTTTTCAGGGTCCTTTATGTCTCCTTTGTTTTTATATATGGGTCTAATTACGCCAATTAACCAGGATTCAGGGACGATGCCGCTGTCTAATACAACATTGAATAACTTACAATACAAGGGAATCATGCAATCAGAAGTACTCTTTATTTATTCGTTACAGACTTTATCGATGCCTGCAGCTTTGTTATTTTTCAAGTCATTGATTGCAGTTTTAATTTGAAGCACTGTAATAGGGCCGTTTATTTCATCATTCTCTTCCAAGGTATCATCATAATTCAACACGTTTTCGTTCAATGTGCTATCGGGGATTTTATTGAGATTTTCAAAATGTTGTGTGAATTCATCTAAGTCAATTTTGCTTCCATTCCATTAGATTGCAGTCCATTTATCAACTTCCAATAAGATTTTGGGTCGTTTTCACTCATAGCTCTCAATTTATCTGCATTTTCTTCTTTGTATTTTTTATAGTATTTTCTAACAGTTTTCTTGTAATTGCGGCTGGCTTCTCGCAAACGTCTGGCTGTTTGTAATGTCTTAAGTTTTCTGTTGACATTTCTAGCAGTATGGAACAGTTTCCTTTGTTGATTACATTTTTTACCAAACCATGGCTTATTTATCTTATTGCCGTCTTTCCATCTCAGTTCTTTATATCCCAGTACTTTTTCTGCGGTATCAATATACATTTTATTTACTTTATTCATAATAGAGTTTATTTCCTCCCTTGTTGAATTTTCCTTTATCGCATTTAATTCGTTGGCCATCCCAGACTGCTCGATATGAATTGCATTATGCAAGGACTCTGTTAATTGCTGTAATTGTTCAATTTCATTTTTGAATAAATTGAAATTTTCTACATAATCCATTTCTTTGGATTCGTTCCAGTAACGTAACTTACGTTTTGTTTCATGATTCTGTTCTAACGCAATAGTTGTAGTCAGTAAACTGAGGACAATAGGTTGATGTATATCCGATAAAAGTGAATCGAAGTCTAAGACTTCAAAATCATTTATACACTGAAGCATGCATGGAGAGACAACAGCATAATCAATCAAGCTAACGCCTTTGCTGGTCACTCTACCCACACCTTGATCTTTTCCAACTCGGCCATTTACAATAACTAAGTTAGACTCTCGACAAAAAATTATGAATTCATAGCCCCAATTATTGGGTTTTCTACCGTCTTGGCTGGTTCTAGTCACAGGAATACCTAGACAGTTTGCATAGCCAGGATTAAATGGTACAGTATCTTCATAATCTAATAAAAAATCGGTATGTTCATTCAAGAATTCATCAGTATCTATGTAATCTGGCAAACTTTTTGTCCACGCGTTCCAGTCTCCGATAAGGCAAATACATGAATAATTACTTGTTGCTCTAAGATACTCCGTTTGTAAATCGGTAAAGCAGTCAGATATTTAGTTCCCTCTGGAGATCGCACCAAATATAATATCCTCTCCAAATAACTCGGAATTTGCTCTTAACCATTTTACATAAGAACATTTAGACTCAACTTCATTAAAGTAACTTACAAGGTGACTTTTAACTAAAACAACTATTATGCCACTTCTCGTATCCGAGTTCATTTTTGGTTCACATAAAGACGTGAATCCGTTTACTTGAACAGTGTCAGTTTCGTTAATTTTCGCTTCGATTACGAAGATAACATCAAAAGATGAAATAAAAGTTTCAAAATCCGGAGTCAGAAGTTTTGACCGTAGATCACATACATTTATACTACAGATTTTCAATATCTTCGTGATATTTTCCACCTTATATTTATTTTGGGCAAATTGTGAGTCGTTGTTCGATTTATTTACCTCGAAGTCAAGGTCATCCTGGTCATTGTCTATTTGTAAACCCATTTATTCCCTACATCGCCCCCCCCCCCCCCCTCACACCCTGTAACCAAACTAATTAACCAATTAACAACGTTAACGAGTCCCTGTGCTTGATCGGTAGCAATTACCACTACAACTCTTCATTGAGTGATCTTTTCGCTCAAGTTGTTTTAGAGTGCACGACGATAGTACTAGTAGCGTACATCATGTGCACAGTCACCCCGTACAGACAATGGTCTTGCTCACTATTTTTCGTTAGTCACGAGTGTTCGACATTCATTGTCTCAACTCCGCCTTTGAGTCTTGTACGAGAGACGAGAACACAAAATAAAGAAATAAATCATATTCAGTGTTTATTTGAATGTGTCTTTGTCTTTGAGGGGGAAATTCGTTATTTTCAAATCGTGTCAGCTATATTGTGACGGTAATACTACAAACAGAAGTTCATGAAAACTGAGAACTTCTGCTACAAATCAAATGCAATCTGAGGTAAAAGATATGTATGTTCATTTCAATCGTCCTGTTCCTCTTATAACCAAAAAGAAAACTATTAGGTCGTTCACAAATTTACACAGCAGGGGTAAACCAGTTTTTGTGGAGGATATTTTTTCTTCCAATTTTTATCTCATTCTTACATTTTACCATAAGCACTGTTTCCTCTTTTCTTCAATATTCATACATTTCACACATTTACATCATGCTATGAACAAATCTATCCATAATTGTTCATGAATATCACGAAGAAATAATTGTTCGGTGTGTCGTATTGCCCGCCACTAAGCATAGGCATCATTTCTTTGTCTGTAGAGCTACTGAAATTTCTTCTAATCCGAGTCATTTGCCTTGATTGTGTAAATGCTTCTAAATCTGTCAGTTTTAATATTACTCGAACACGTTTTATTTTATCAGGTATATATAAATAAGTGTTCTGGATGTTATAATCAATTTTGAAGGGGACATATAGGAAGGCAGGAAAAAAGCACATTTTATTTTTTGTTGTTAAAGTGATCGTAAACCCTCAAGTAAAGTTTCCATCAAATGAAAGACCATTGCAAATAGTGTGGGAAAATATTTATTGTAATTTTTACGATTTTTACTGTTCCAATGTGCATGTTTCACCAAAATCTGTGAGATGGTAACTCATAAGTGTTACGTCAATTTGAATCTTGCATTTAATTTCGCCGATTTTGGTGAAACATGCACATTGGAACAGTGAGTCTGTGTCGAAACTCAAAGTATACACACCTTAAGCTTGAATCAAGCATTGGAAAGTACATACACGGTTTGAAATATATGTATGAAGGCAGTGTGACGTCACTGGACCTAAAAATGACTGCAACAGACCACCATAGAATATCATGCTTTATTTGCAGTTTACTCTGTGTAAAAAAAATCGTAAAACATTATAATAAATATTTTCCGACACTATTCGCGATGGTCTTTCATTTGATGGAAAATATACTTGAGGGTTTACGATCATTTTAATAACAGTAGTGGATTTGTGCAAACTCGTATTTGTCAATGTGAAAATAGCGACAGTTTTCTCCGTAAACATACGAAGCCAGCCTACCAGAACCATTTTGGGGCAACAAATAACTATTGGGACGACCAATATTTGGGGGGTAAAGTTTTTCCGTCGACTGGCTTAACCCTATCGGGTCTGGCCTTTTTGAGACAGGCCTGGGAAGGGGCCATTTCGGCCCCTCTAATTATTTTTCTTATCCCTTGAGCTAGGGGACTGAAATTTACCACACTATACCCTTGGATCAAGCTCTACCAGAAAATATTACAAAATCCAAGATGGCCGCCTTTATGACGTCACAGTGACGTCATTTTTAAAAAACGGCATTTTTGGTCGATTTTTCGTAAATATTAATGTGATGTGAAATAAAATAATTTTTGCCCACTTTTCATCGCGGAAAAGCAGAAATTTTGAAGAAAAATGACGAAAACATCATTTTTCTGGTACCCCAGGTGGCCGCCATCTTGAATTTACCCATGATCCTCTACTCGGGAGGTTATGCAAACAGGCTCAAAATGACCCCAATATGATAAATTATAAAGTGACGGAGTGTCAGCTCTCAACTTTTTGTCGTTCCGGAAATAGCGCAGAGAGTTTGGTAGGCGGGGGGGAGATGCCCCCCCCCTTTCCCAATCCCCCCCAGGCCTGGTAGGGTTAATATGTTTACGGAGAAAAAAGGGTGTTGTTTTTAGCTCAATGGTTTTGCACAAATACACCGGGGCTGGCGCAAAATGAGGGGTCAATCTTTGACCTTGGGTGGAGCTTACACCTGGAGTTGCTATGACAACGTATAGAGAAGTGACTTCGGGTCACATGATGTATGGGTAGGTGTGAAAATTATGATTTTTCCAGGAACCCTAAAAAGCGGAAATACGGACTTCACATCGAAACATGGGAAAGTTCCACTCAGTTGAGACTAGAAAGGGCGAAGTCGGGGAGGAAGCCTTCGGTGGATCGTATATTCTTGTCCAGACACAGACCCACCCATAGAAGTGAGGTCCCTCGATCCCACTCCAACCGGTGATGCACAGCCGACACCCTTTCTATACTGCTCCCCGAGTGCGCATGCACACATAAAAGATCACCAACTCAGTCTGACTCTAAACACTCTGACTCCATGCGTTCCAATATAAAACCTCGTATGACCATCTGGACCACGCATTGTCGTTTCTATAGTACTCCCCGACTGCGCATACACAGTGTAACGTCACAGTTCAACGTCACCACCCAAGGCTTACTCCACCCAACGAACGAATCAATATGACACCACAAGTGGCACAGTTGAACTACTTGTGAAATCCGATCGATAGAATCCATACACCTTACCTTTTCTCTACAAAAATTTACCACAAATACCCCTCAGAAAAGAAAATAGACTGCACTTTTTACACTTCTCCGCCTGCGCATGTGCACAATAACGTAACTGTGCAAAATCACGTTTAAATCTATCCAACGAGAGCTTCAATATGACAAACACACGTCACATTTGGGCAACGCATGATCCAACTATACCCCAAAACTATAATAGCAGGTTTCCTTGCCGAGTGCGCATGCGTATGACGACATCAAAGGCTAAATTCGCACAACGGCTCTCAGAACCCCCCTGTCGTATTCTAGGGCTTAAGACTGATCGATAGAATATACACACTCTACACTTTGCTCCAGAAAAAAAGTGCCAGTGTTATGTTATGGCCTCTTCATACCCAAGTCGTCTTCCCATCAGTTCACGCCATATTAAGGGGAATGACGTAACTACTGAAAGCACACGTCACTCTCAGTCGTTGGGTATGTTCTGATTTGCTCGACACTGGTTTGTAGATTTCATTTCCATTGGTCTGATCCGTCAAGGTTAAGTCGGAGAAGTCGACTATCGTATGAAGATGATGTTATGAGTGTAATACATTTTTGTGTGATGTCGGATTTTTCCAAGTCCGAGTGTTTTATGCACCCGCGATAGCGCAATGCATACCCGAAAGAACCAGGATATCCGCATGCGCGGTGAACCCGGAAGTCACGTGTTCATCCCGTGACATTTACCCACAACCTTCAAAGTGGGTCAATGTAACAAAATCCATGCTTTCTATACTGCTTGGGTCTCTCACGTGAGGTTAACCCAGCTGGAGTTAGTTTATCAAAATTTCCAAATCCTTTGTTCGTTAAGTATTGTAATGATGTTAATATGTACAGTGTATGTATATGTGTTTTGTTTATGTATTGAATTGAATTGCTATACAGATGCCAAATATCCCAACTTGTATAAGAACGTTGTTGCTAAGAGCCTATTTTTTATCCTTCTGTCTTGGGAGAATTTATTCTAGTTGATTGAAAGAAACACTTATGGTACATTATGATACGGTAAGGGACGGTTCAGTTTTTACCAGGGGGGGGTGGGCCAGGGGGATCAAGGGGGGGGACTAAAAATTTTTCCAATGAGCTGGAGGGGGGACCAAAATTTTCGAATTTGGTTTTATGGGGGGACCAAAATTTCTACATTCATTATTTTGCAAAGCAAACATTTTCTGTAATATGTATAAATAATCCCAATGAAGAATTCAAACCCTGATTCAGCTATGAACTTCAATAAACATCTGGGCAGCTTTATTTATCAATTTGTCTGTTCTTTATATCCATCAAGCAGCCATCTGTTATTACACAACTTGCCCATCAGGACTGGTAAGCTTAAGCTCAGTGCTTTAGCCATGGTGCCATGCTAATAAACTAGTAGATAACGGGTGAGGATGGAGACTGAATGTACAAGCATGCAAATGTTTACTTATGTGACATCAACAATTACCCAGTTGTATGTGTACATGTATGTCCACTGTGCATTCAAGTGTGAAAAACAATTGTTTAAACTATATTAATTGTGGTTTAAACTATTATATAAATCACACATACTTGAATGTTTCTTTAACCTTGTTTATGAACAAATCGGCCAAGGGCACAGTTGAGAAAAGCATTTGATGATAAATCTGTGTCAGTCCAGGATCCAGAATCCATTCAGGAATTCAGCGACAAGTACATTTTGAAGACAAGTCATGTTTTGAACTATGTTCAACATTTACCCGGGACCAGGGCCCCCCACTTTTGATTTAAGGGGGGCCCGAATATCTTTGGCACTTACCGGCACTCCTAACTGACCATATTCCCACATAAAAATTACAGATAGAGGGTCAGGACGTATAGTGGTGTGTTATAGGCCTGTTTTCAGGCCTTCAAGTGCCTCCTATATTTTCCTATATTTTTGAGTCATTCCTACACTGTCAGAAAAAATCTGTAACACTTATTGAACGCGTAAAAGCGTTCATCCCTGACTAATTTTAGCGGTTGCTGGAATAAGTTGAAATAATGATGTGGAATTAATCAACTGGTCCATTTTGAACAATAATGAAAAGAAAAAGGTACCAAGAATTCCACAACGCTAAGTATCTCAACAATCGAAATATGGGGTTGGACGGCACTGAACACTAACGTACATATTGACGTCCAAATCAGGACACCATATCGTGTTAAAAACTGAACACTTAACGTTCATATCCGAACACTAGAGAACTGGTATGAACACGCGTGTTCAGAAATGATCATCTTGTTAGAACACCAATGTTCACAAATGAACACATATTCTGTAACACTTTTGGAACACTAGCGTCCGCATGAACATGTAAAAGTGTTCTATTATGCGTAAAAGTGTTCAAAAGTGCACACTTCAGAATGAACACTAATTTTTCAGAGTTCCAATATTCAGCACTCGGCGATATTGTGGACAACCTATTTCGTTGTGTTTATTGAGGACGATCTATTTGATGAGCTTGATAACACTTCAGTGCCATATTTTAAGTAAATATCTTCGCATACTAGTTTTCGTACTTGAACACTTTTACATGTTTGAAAGGTGTTACAAACTAGTGTGCAATTCAGTGTTCAGGATTTGCACACTTTTATTAACAGTGTATATTTTCCTATATTTTACTCAAAATCTCCTATATTTTCCTTCATCAATGCTCTGAAATAAGTCAATTTGGCATGACAAAATACATTTCAGAAAATATAAAAACATTTGAATTTCATTTTCTTGAACCAAGCAGCAGAACGGGTCTCCTCAACCACCACAACTATGCACGCATTCAGTGGAAATAATTTTATTAAACACCAAAAAACTACCAAATTTGGAACATACAATGTAGTAGTGACCTGTCCTACACTTCCTTTTTTCCTATATTTTATTAAGAAAATTTCTATATTTCTCCTATATTTTGGCAAATTTCCTCCTATATTTTCTCCTATATTTTCACTGTGAGCCACTTGCAGACCTGTGTTTTGTTTGTGTTTTAAACCAGGAAGTCAAATGGAGTCAGGCAAATTCTTCAATATCGATGAAGAATATCGATGTGAAAGTAGAACCATAAATCTATATACATTGTGTTCAGATTTAGTTCCGGGAAAAAGCGTAAAACGCATCTCCGGCAACCTGAAACCCCGGAGCTTCCGGGGCCTAAGCGGCCCCTGGACCCTCGCCTGTCAGGCTCTGAGGACCGCTTATTTTAGCTTTGTGTAACTGAATCGGTATCATACTGGTTCTAATGTTCCATGATGTAAACGTCATCGTTTTTTTTATGTGTTTTCAAGTGTTAAATATAATTAGAAAGTCAAAGGCAATCAGGCATGAAGTATGATTCTTTCAATATCGATGCGTGCTCATAGATGCGAAACACATGTGAAAATAGAACCGTAAATCTGCACACATTATGTTCGAATTTATTTCCGGGAAAACGCTTAGAACACATCTCCGGAGATCTTGGACTTCTGAGCTTCCGGGGCCTAGGCGGCCCCTGGACCCTCGCCTGTTGGGCTGTGAGGATTTCCTTGTATTATCTTTGTGTGAATGAATCGTATCGGTAGACATATTGAGTTCCCTTCAAAGAACTAAAGGTCATCGTTTTGTATGTTTTAAATATAACTAGAATGTCAAATGGATACAGGCATGAGGTGCAATGTTTCCAATATCGATGCGTGCTTATAATTGCGAAAAAATCGTGAAAATAGAGCCATAAATTTGCATGCAGTATGATCAGTTTTATTTCTGGGAAAAGGCTCAGAACACATCTCCGGCGATCTGGGACCACGGAGCTCCCGGGGCCTAGGTGCCGCCTGGACCCTTGCCACGGTTGTGCTGTGATAGTGCCCCCCCCCCCCCCGCTCCCCCACTTTCAATTACGTTCCCACGCCACTGATCATATAGCCATGTTCTTGCATTAGCATCATCATCGCACTAGATTTTCTTAGTTGCTCAAGTGTCCACATCTTGTATTTAGCCTGTACGTCATCATGAAAAGATAGGACCTGCAAGTTCTGATTTTCGAGCAATTGTGTTGGGGGGGGGGGGGGAACAAAATTTTCCTTGTCTGCTCTTGGGGAGGGACCATAATATTTACACATTCAGTCTGGGGGGGACCAAACATTTTTGTGGCCTACTGACCGGAATCCCCCCCCACCCCCCCCTGGTAAAAAATGAACCGTCCCTAAACTAGAATCGATATACTGTTATATTTACCAGCACAAAAATTCATCTCAAAATTCGCAGTATGACTGACACCGTAAAAAAAACGGAGCGACATTTTCAACTATGTACGAAAAAATCAGTTATCTGTTTACAGGATACACATATTTATACAGGAACAGCAAGTAATATTACATCCGACCGGGGTTTAAATTATAAAACTGACAAAGCCATCAAAAATCCTGGTGGAAATTAACTGATAATAAGCTTAGCGATACAAGGCTCGCCTATCACCTTTGCAAACATTTATGGTCCAAACAATGACAGTTCCACCTGTCTAACAAGTTGAATAAAATTATCTTGGTCTGAGGAACTCTTTTCTTGTGGTGGTTGGAACTTGGTATTAGACCCAGGGATGGACACTGGAAATTATAAACACGTCAATCACCCACAGGCTTGAAAAGTTGTCACAGATCAAAGGAATAACTACAGTTATACAGATGTTTCGAGAATAAATCACAAAGATGGTATACCTGGCGAAGAAAACACCGTCGACAACAAGCATTTCTTTCTAACATCACCAGATATTTTTAGTACATGTATAACAACTGACACAGATATGAAGTCTGGCTATTCTGCTATTGTGATCAAATTTAAATCTATCTAATGCAGACAGGAGAAGATCATCTTGGAAATTTAACTGTTCACTTCCCCGGGATATTATATTAATGATTAACATAGTGAAGCGTATGCTTAACTCAGTGGTGGACGAATATGCCCCCAAACCATAGAATGGAGACTCGTTGTCCAATTTAGACAAGTCAACATCACAGCTGGACATAAAAGACGGATTGCTTTTTTAGAAACTTTAGGGCCTACTTGTGAGATTGAGATGTGAAACAAAATCTGTTTCAATCAAAAAAGCGGGGAAAAGAAGAAAGCTGTTTCGAAAAGGAAATCGAAATTGTGTAAAAAGACGCGAAACAGAACGTTTCAAATGTACACACGGAAAAAGGTAACTATAGGGTATGCGAAACCAAAGGAAAATTAGAAAATATCAGAAAAAAATCCAACGTATAAAGCAAGGACGAAATGAACAGACAAGGGCGAAAAGACAAGCAAATGCTTTCTAGGCCTTGAAAAGAGAAATTATAGCAATAAAGTGATGACTAAATTAACATTAAATACTGGAGAAAATCTTTTTCATAACAAACTTATAACAACCGAACAGAAAAAATATTATGAAGGCTTATTTAGCAGTAAAACAGAAACGCCGTGCATGGACGATATTGAAGAAATTCGATATATTACCTGAGCAAGCATCGGCAAATTTAGGGGCGGAAATTACCTATATGCCAAGCTGACACGTTCATTAAGGAATACACAAAACGAAAAAGGTCCCGGCATCGATGGATTTCCTGTATAATTTTTCTTAAAAATGGACCTTTTGTTCTAAGATCTATCAACGCTGGCTATAATAAAGGTTAACTTTCTATCAGTCAAAGACACAGCGTGATAACACCTCTCCCAAGACCTGATATAAATCGCAATTTATTGGAGAATTGGCGACCTATTACGCTGTTGAACATGATCTCTAAGAAATCTTGTTTCCCAAATATATGTTAGTTAGATTCACTAATTTGCGAAGATCGGAAGGGACTTGTCCAGGAACGCTACATGGGAGAAAATATAAGACTGATATAGGACCTGATGCTATCTAGTACAGCAAAAGATATAAGCGGACTCCTTTTGTTGATTGGCTTGAAGCTTTTGATTCTGTGTCATGGACATTTTGGATGAATTAAGGAATGTCTTCAATTTCTGAGATTCATTTAGAAGGTGGATCAAAATATTTTATACAAAAAGCCAGACGTGTGTTATACAAAACTCTTCCAAACTGAGGGCGGATGTTGACAAGGTGATCCGATATCGCCATATCTCTTTCTTTTGTGTGCCGAAATCCTTGGTATTACTATGAATCGAAAAGACAAAGATTATAAAGGTATGACGGTTGGAAACGTAGAATACAAAATAAGTCAGTACGGGGATGACACACAGCTGATTCTTGACGATTATGATCAGTCACTAAGAAAAGCACTCGAGATATCAAATCACTTTTACAAAATATCTGGATTGAAACTAAATAGAGAAAACTAAAGCAGTACTAGTATAGATGGGAACTTTGACTGGATCTGAAATGCGTATCAGAACGTTAAAGTGGATTGGGTTACAGACTTCTATCGCTCCGACTCGAGGAATTGAAAAAGGAACTTTTCCACTTTTTCCAAAGGAATAAATGGAAATTAAGAAGTTTAACAATTTTAGGTAAAATAACACCAATAAAATAAACTGCATCACTAACGCATCTATTTTTTGCCTTGCCCAACACATTCGACGAGTTTATACAAGAGCTTAACTCCATTCTTTTTCAATTTATCTGGATATAATTCAAAGGAAAATAATCACTCAAGATTATAGAAAAAATGGAGGATTAAGAATGGTAAATGTGACGAATTTCACGCACAGTTTAAAAATATAAAAAAGTAGAATTCACGCACAGCTTAAAAATAAAAAAAAGTAGCAACCACTACTGCATAGTGGAAAGTGGAGCTGTCTTATCTTGGACGATCTACCTGAAGCAATACTTATGTTAGCTACTGGTAGTGAACATCATTCACCTCAAAACTTTTTATGAAGAATTATTAAATCCATTTTGGAAGACGTTTTTAAAGCCTGACACTTTTCGCCCCCCAATCCTGTTGATGTTTTGCTTCTATCGCCGGAACGAAAAAAAAATGAGAACTGACACTCCGTGACTTTGTATTTTAACCTATTGGGGTCATTTCTAACCTATTTGCATAACCCGCCAAGCAGAGGATCATGGGTAAGTTCAAAAAGACGAACATGTGGGGTACCAAAAAAGTGATGTTTTCGTCATTTCTCTTCAAAAGTCTTGCGTTTCTGCGACGAAAAGTGGGCAAAAACTGTTTTATTTCGAATCAGATTACTAAGCGATGTGGTGGGACCGTATTGTCCAGGAAACATTTGAAGATGAGCAATTGAGAGAAAACTTCAGAATGGGGCACCAAGCTTTGCAAAAAGCTTCAAGGAACGCTGAAGCCAAATGACAATTTCATTATTAACTTAGCCTTAGTTATTCCACGAATATCTACGTGTGTATTTTTACGATGCATTCACGCGATCAAATATACGCGTATGTAATTTACTCCATATGTAAATTTGCCAAACCAAGAAGATGTATCGAGGAAATACCATCTTGATAACGCTATGAAAAATTTGTGTGAGGTGTTTGCCGATATTCTCCGAGATCCTACAATAAACCAATCACGACAGTTCTGCCTAGTCAATTTAATATTTATTGGCATTCCGTTCACGGATATTTACAATCTTTGACGATATTTTGATATACCCTGCCGCCCGACAAAAACCAGACTGTTCGGCGGAAGCAGTCCTTGGAACTTTCTGGAGAAGAACTTTTTAAAAAATCCTAAATTTGAAGTATCTCAATCTACATCTTCGAAAGTTGGCCGTTGTCTTTGTATCAATTTGAGAGTAGTCCCCTACTTAAGTTTTTAAGTATTTTTTTTCTTCTTTTCTGTTATTAAACTGGTTTCATTTCTATGTATACGCGAGATAGATTTATTTATGTAATTTCTTTTCTCAAGTGCACAAAATAATTTTGTGTTTTTTTTCCATATCAGAGCGCCTTCCATATTTTTGTTTCTTAATATCTCATGCAGTGTCTTTTCTATATGTATACCGGTATCTATTGTACCTAAACCAGATTCTAATTCCTGAATGTCTGTTCTTTTCACTTGTGTATTTCTCTAAACTAAAAAGCAAGGTTTCGAAAAATAATCGATTATCTATTGTGAACTACGTCTTATCAACCTTTTTCCATTTATTTGGTGTCACGAAGTTTGTATCTGTCTATTAGTTCATTTATACAACCTTTTATCTTGTTGATACTACAAGGGTCTCTTGGGGGGAGATTTTAAGGGGGTGCCTTCGGTACACCCTTAAAATGAGTGTTGCATTCAGCATAATAAATTTCGGTGGAGTCCAACATTATATAAAGTGTTATTTGTAACACTCTCAGATAACACTGCTGTATCAGGAGCAATACAACACTTGGCAAGTGTTACATTCAGCATTGTAAAGTGTTGTATTACTCTGTCTGTCAGAAATTATCAGTCATGTGACTGAAGGGTTAGAATAGAATAGAATAGAATAGAATAGAATAGAACCTTTAATTGTACTTTTTGACGCGTTGATGGGTTAATGTGTACAGGAGAAAACAAAACAGAATAAATTACAACATGTTCACCGGATTCAATAAGATACGTTGTTCATCAAGTACTTTCTCTTAATTAGATTGCGATGAATAAAGTTAACTACCAGAGAGATGACCACCATGTCCTCGGCAGAGAGAAGCCATACAAATTTTGCCCTATCTGGCATACTGATAAAGTTGGCACATGTCTGTGATATATTTGTAAATAATAGACATCTAGATATGCTATAACCAGGGCATTTAATCAAAAAGTGGAATTCATCCTCCGTATCAGATTTGCACAATGGACAAAGACGGCGTTCAATGGAAACTCCGGTAAACCTGCCCCTTTCGATATTAAGGTCAGGAGAGCTAGTTCGAAACCTTGCAAATGACCTACGACGGTCTCTATCTTTGATAACATCAATATAAATCTCCCGACTAAAACGAGATTTGAATTCCATATATGTTCTAAGTTTATGACTGCCAGGCAACCGATTACACGATGGTCCATTAACAATTCTTTTTTCCCAGTTCTGTTCAAAAGCGGACATATACATCTTTTGTACTTTGCCTGAGGAAGCTGATTGTTTTGCCACATCACCGATACTGTTATAGGGACCGATAATTTTGGGGATACTATTTAATACATTTGAGTACCAGGATGATGGATTATTCTTGCAGTAGTCCAGAGCCACGTTTAGAAGAGAGTTATCAAGAGCAGTATTTAGATGGCCCAGATAGTTAACTGTTTGACTGGCTATAGATATTATCAGTGGGTATCTCCCCAGTTCACCATAGACTGCATCGGTGGTAGTGGTACGGTTAACCCCAAGAACATGTTTACAGGCCTTTAAATGCAATTTTTCACAGTGTCTAGTGAGCTTGTGTATATCAGCATTGGGATCCAAATCTATATTGGCAGCCCAGATCTCACAGCCGTACAATATAATAGGCTTAATCATGTGATCAAACAAGTGAACAAATAATTTCACATCCAAGGTTTGACAGTTTGTGTTTTTGCATAGCTTGAAGAACCCTTTGATAGCCCTGTTGTATAAATCTTCTTGTGCGAGGGTGAAAGAACCAGTTACACTGAATTGTATTCCTAAATATTTATAGCGTTTGACATTATCTATGTGTTTTTCCCAATGGTGAACTGATCATTATATACCTTACCGCCTTTGTTAAAAACTATCACCTTGGTTTTGTTAACATTTACATCAATACACCAACAATCACAATAATGGTCTAGAATGTCTAAGGCTTGCTGTAAACCTTCCTTAGTTTTAGAGAGTAATACCATGTCATCTGCATATAAAAGGCAAGGTATTGCTATGCCATTTAGGTATGGTGGGGTATCTATATTGCATTTCAGTAAAGATGGGAGGTCATTTATGTACAGTTTAAATAAATTGGGGCTCAGTGTATCCCCCTGTCTAACTCCTACATTGGACACAAATGACTCTGTTAATCCACTGGATGTTTTGACACATATGGTATTCTTACTGTACATATCCTTAATGATATCATAGAATCGACCTCCTATTCCTGCTTGTCGTAGTTTCAAAAGAATCCCTGGATGTACAACACTATCAAAATCTTTAGACAGATCTACGAAACAAGCGAATAATTTACCTCCTTTAGGGGAGGTGTACTTGTCAATTAAGGTTCTCAATACAAACATGTAGTCAGAGGTGCGATGTCCCTTACAAAAACCAATTTGGGACTCATCTATTAATAGCATTTTCCACGAAGTAGCTATCTAGTCTATTGTTAAGCACTCTATTGAACAGCTTCCCCAGGCAACTACTGATACAAATACCCCTGTAATTATGTGGGTCTGCTGAATCACCCGCCTTAAAAATTGGAGTTATAATACCATTAGACCACATTTCAGGATAGGAACTAGATGACAGAACCATGTTAAATAATTTACGTATACAAGGTAACAGTGTGGCTAGACCATGTTTAATTAACTCATTAGGTATTCCATCAGGGCCACTAGATTTATTACTTTTTAGACAATCTACTGCATCCTCTATTTCCTTATCAGTAATTAGGTAATCAAGTTTATTAAAATTTGGAACATTTTCTTCTTTAAGTAAGGAATTGATATACGCCAGACGTTTATTGTATTTATGATCAGCTGTATTTAGAGTATTGAAGTAATCTTTCCATAGAGATGGTTCTATGTTTTCTGATTTATCCATATTATTTGCTTCATCAAATTATTTGCTTCAAGCTCGGACTCGAGGTAAACTCATTTGCGTACACTTCGCCATCCATAAGATCTTACAGCGTATAGATGCAGGCCCGTAGCCAGGGGGGTTATTTTGGGTTCGGGGAAACCCCCCTTTCGGAAATATTATATATTTTTCTCATATAAATGCCCTTTTCAAACTGAAGCGAACCCCCTATTTGCCCCTTTTCCCATACAGCGAACCCCCTGATGTGCCCTTTTGGAGTTGTGGCGAACCACCCCTCAGTAAATCCTGGCTACGGCCCTGAGATGACCCAGATGGTTACAGGTTGGATGTAAACTAACTCCGGAAACAGGCAAGTATGCCCACTGTACTCGTATACCGGCATAAACAGGTCCAGGCAAATCTCTGTTAAAATTTGATTTGACTGGGTTAGCGCAGATGTGCGAAACGATGAAAAAAAGTTTTTTTTTTCTTTTAAGGTTCTAACCGTTACTTTACACACGTGTACTTGATTTCAAATTTTAGCGATTTTAAGAAAGAAAGTCCGTGGATATAGAATCCCATTTGTTTGGTCATGAAAGAGTGAATCTCATTGTGAGAGAACGTCGAGGAAGCAACCTGTAACCATCTGGGTCATCTATACGCGGTAAGACTTATGGATGGCGAAGTGTACGCAAATGGTCGAGGAAGCTCGCACTTGTGGTCCAAGGGAGGCAAGTACATCCAAATTTGATTAATTCTGACACGATTATTTACCCTTGTGATTATGTATTTAAAGGACAACAGATGGCGCTACGCTACTCACTTCCGGAATATGTCACTGTGACCCAAGATGGCGTCTGGGACGGAGGGAGTTTCGTGAGGACCAACATGTTTCAGTTTCTTACGGCGTAAATAGTTCAACAAATAATCTAGAACAACCGTAAAAGTACTACCTAAATATACTGTCGATGAAAACTAAGTCAATATGTCGGAGGAAAAAGATGGACTGAGTTTGACGGATGACGAAGACGATGACTTCGATGAGAATGGACTGGCCGAATTCCAGGGCACCTTGTTGAAATGGACAAACTATATTCATGGTTGGCAGGACAGATTTATTGTCCTTCAGGATGGAACTCTTAGTTACTACAAATCGGAAACTGACACAGCATTTGGGTGCAGAGGAGCTATCAGCCTCAATAAGGCTAATATCGTGGTGAGAAAATAAAACCCAACCTGATGACTCAGAGTCAGACAGGTTGGGGAGAATACCTTGATCGAGGTATTATACCTTGATTGGGGTATTATACCTTGATCGAGGTATTAGCCTATACCTCGATTGGGGTATAGGGCTATGTCAACTTCAGTTTTTATATATTTATGGAAAATGTGGACATTCACACATATGCCGGACTGCATGAATCTTTCAACAGCATCCATTGCTTCATCATTCCATGATTTTCAGGGCAACGTATTGCTTCGTTTTATGCGACTAATCATTCAAATTAGCCACTTCAATATTTCAAAAATGAAACATGGCTTCAAATGACATATTCGGTGAAATTTATTCTGTAAATGAAAATAGCATGGGGTGGCATACTTCCATATCAAGGTCATGCGCAAATTGCAGGATTTGAGAGGCAATGCCTAGTTAATAAATCAAGTTTTTAACTGACAGATACATAATCTAAACTGCTAGCATGTGCACATAAAAAACAGACCTCTGCTCTGGTTATTATGACACTGCCATGTGTATGCTAGTCCAATACAATGGGTGACTGACAGCCTTTCTTTTATTATTTGGATGTTCGATTGGGCTGTACAGTCCCATTGATAACGAAGTCAAGTGCAGGTGCGGAAATCTTCCTCCAGAACGACCATTGAAAAATAGGAGATTTTGAGAAAATAAAGAACTGACAAGCACACTCACCAGTATAAATGAATTGCTCGTGTTTCAAGGCACAAAATAACACCACCCACACAACTGAGCCACTCTATGTAAAGTTCCACGGAGACAACAAACTTTCACATTTTCCAGAGCACCGAAAATCCGTCCAAAAATGGCGTCTATGTCTTCACACTAAAGCATTATGGGAAGTAATAACATGATCCCTCGTGTCACATGGTGTACACAAACGCACGTGTACAGAAAGGGACCTTTCAAAAATCCCCAAAAAGCGAGCACAAATCTTGTGCGTCAGTCAGATAATTTGAGAAGACCCCGTATCTCAGAGTATCACATGATTCGTTCACACGTGTCGGTGTGTGCCTACGTCACTTCCCTTCATGTGCCAAAGTGGAGGCCGCCAATTTTTTTTACGCTGATCGGACAAGATTTATCTGCCTATGGCTTAATGAGAGATCAATAGATGCCTGGAATGTGCCATTTTGTGGATCTAAGCTGCACGGATACATTCAAACTGGTCAGTAATCATGTCAATTAATTATTGCGTCACAATTTGACAATTTCCGAGGTCCGAAGCCCTGCCCTTTGAAACAAGATGGCAGCCTATGTGACTGGTAGACATCAACATATTAAAGGAGGACGTATTCCAGTCACATTATATTGGACTATGTGTATGCATGCTAGGAGATTGTGCATTGCATCAGACAATTTAATCTAATTTATTCATCAGTCAGTGCATCTACATTCATGCAACATGGATATGACTTTGAGATGGAAGTATGCCATCACATGCCATTTTCATTTACATAATAAATTTCACCGAATATGTCATTTGAAGCCATGTTTCATTTTTGAAATATTAGAGTGGCTAATTTGATTGATTAGTCGCATAAAACGAAACAATAAGTTGCTGTGAAAATCGTGGAACAATGAAGCCATAGATGTTGTTGAAAGATCCATACAGTCCAGGGTATGTGTGGATGTCCATATTTTCCATAAATTGACAAAAACTGAAGTTGACATAGCCCTATACCCCAATCGAGGTATAGGCCTATACCTCGATCGAGGTATAATACCCCGATAAAGGCATAATATCTCGATCGAGGTATTTTCCCCAACCTGTCAGAATCATACATGATGGAGATGCGGGTTCGCAGATGCTGGGGGGTCACAGTCATGGCTGTACTTTGATGGGGTTTTGTGGATATATCGCCTATATAGGAAGTGTATCCACATTTTCGCGAGACGTAAAATCGGCTATTTTTTTCTCAAAAATGTGGCTACACCTTATATATAAGTGGTGTATCCACATCTTATTAGCAATGTAAACTATAGAACTAAATACTCGATTCTGACTTAAAAACTTAAATTTGAGAACTGTTTAGGTTGAATATTTTGACCGGGTGAAGTGCCGCCACAACATTTTTTGTTCAACTTCTCGCCCGACATTCCAGGGCTAAATCAAAATCAGAAATACTTGCATGTGCATCATGAATTCTTCTGAACTCGACTAATTATAATTTAGAGATTTTAAGAATACATAGTTGTTTTTCTCTTCGTATTGATGGGAAAGAGATACTATATGTCCCAAGACCATTCAAAACCATCAAAATTTTACATTAACTGCATATGAAGACTGAGGAAGTTTGATTGGCTGAAGTCTGCGTAATAGCCCCGCCCACCTATTATTCAACCAATCAGAAAATTGGACTCTACAAGTCTTCAACATGGCTGACAAAAGCAACAACATGCTCCACAAAATAATAGCATCTCTTTCCCATCCATCTCAACTTCCCACTCATAAACTCGGTCCAACAATACAATTATTTGAATGATAAGTTTCTAGTAGTTCAGTCTAACAGATCGTAGGTACCTCCTGCTGTTTTATTGTCAACATATCGACGCCGAAAACTCGGAGTTTTTCTAGATTCATCTCAAGGAATCCGAAGTTGTGAGAACCTTTCATAATCGTACGTCTTTGATAACGATGAATTATAAAATATAGCAGTCATTACAATGTTAATAAAATGTGGATACATCGCCATTATAGTGTATGTATCCACATTTTGGGAAAAACTAGTTTTTAGTGATTTTCAAAATGTGGATACACATGGTGTGTTTGTATCCACAAAAACCCGCCAAATTACAGTTATGCCGAATAATTAACGGGACTTTCACCCGAAAATCTGATTAATCAAGTTTTCCCACCCCTTGTCATTTTTCTGGAGATTCATTCCCAATGGTTTGGAGGAAGGCCAGCCGCCACATGCCAATCTAGAGATGAGGAATATATTGGAAAAAGAAATATGGAAAAAAAAAATATATTTAGATTTATTTTGTATGTTATTTTAGTAAAG
Source organism: Hanleya hanleyi (assembly GCA_036873755.1). NCBI lineage: Eukaryota > Metazoa > Mollusca > Polyplacophora > Lepidopleurida > Hanleyidae > Hanleya > Hanleya hanleyi. The sequence continues at coordinate 457 of JAVTVY010003252.1, read as the reverse complement.
ATGACTCAATCGAGCTTAAGTATTAGAACCAAAAATGCAGCTTCAAATTGATCTACAAGTGTCAAGCAATAGTTCTGGACCATTATTTCCCCCATGTAATACCTAGAGGTGAAAAATAAAACAAATCTTTTTCAGTATTAATTTTTCATTTCATATTCCTGTATTTCTCAGGTGGACTTTATATTTGGCTAATATCACTCCAGTTGTATTGGATGACACATGTAGATCAATTTGACACACTGATTCCAACTCAGAAATAGATTTCAGCAATCGCGGCACCGTAATAGGTCAAAAATTAGTAGAGAAGTGTCTGAAATCTCCAAATTTTCCAGTGGAGTACCCCGACTCTGCTCATCGCTCAGTGTCGGTATAATGTGACTGAGTGGGGTGTCATGTCTGCCTATGGCATGATATTTGAGTGGGACAGCACTATAAAAATGGCAGCATTAGATTCGCT
>JAVTVY010003251.1:0-34092 GCA_036873755.1 Hanleya hanleyi | reverse complement strand
CTTGTTGTTCACGTCTCACCACGTAGAACACGATGGGCGGGGTCCCGAAGCTAAGCGATAAAATTTTTCGAAAGGTTCTCGGAGGTCTGGATAGGCCCAAAGGCCTACTGGCTCAGTGGATAGGTCCATACTGGGCAATTCGCATATGTTCATTGCGATGATATGGGCTGTGGGATCTTGTTTTTCACGTCCCATCACGTAGAACACGATGGGAGGGGTCTCGAAAATAAGCGGCGAATTTTTTTTGAAAAGTCCAGGTACCGGATAGGTCTGTATTTTGGCCCATACTAGCTCAGTGGATAGGTCCATACTGGGAAATTTACTCCTGGACATTGCGATATGGGTTGTGGGATCTTATTTTTCACGTCTCGTCACGTATACCACGATGGTCGGGGTCCCGAAGCTAAGTGGTGAATTTTTTTTTTTAAATGTCACTGCGCGTTTGTGTAGTGGGTAAATAGTGCTGGGTGGACGTTTTGGGGTCTAGGTGAGCCCCTAATGGTCCGATGGTGTCGTATGAGGTCTTATTTTGAAGCCCTCGTAGAGGAGCATCCGACTGGACTAATGTATCGTCCGTTTTCGTTATTCTGCACATCCGCAATTTGGTCGTAGTATAGAAAACATACATTCTGGGGGTTCGTGAGAGTGTGTTTGGGGTTGAAATGGACCGCTATTGGTCCAAATGAGTCGTGGGATGTGTCAAAGTGAAGCTTTTGTGACGTGGAGTCAGAATGGCGTGCTTTTTATTGCAAGTCGCGTCAATCTGCGCATGCGCAGTTGGGTGTAGTAAGTAAAGTGGTCATTTGGGGGGTGCGTGGGGTGTGTTTTGGGTAGAGAGGGACCATCCTTGGTCCGAATGCGTCGTGTGGGGTGTCATTTTGTAGCTATCGGGGTATAGACGCCGACTTGAGGCATGTCCACGTCATCTGTGACATCATTGGTGACGTCATCGGTAGAAGTATTAGTGAAAGCGGGCATTTTAGGGTGTGTAGGAAAGCGTTTGGGGTAGAGATGGACATCCCTGGTCCGAATGCGTCGTGTGAGGCGCCACCTTGTATCAACGCCGGCCAACGTCAACCTTAACGCTTCAACGCCCTGGTGAATTAGCCCTGAAGCTCTGATTTCATACTGAACTATAGATTGTAATTTCTGCTAATTGGCCGCTAGATGGCGCAGCGGTATATTACTGCACGCTTGGCTGAACACAGGTGCCAGTCGTCTTTTGACTGCCGCTTAAACGGTGTACGACCGACAGTGTATTGAGCCCGATTCGAGATTACCCAGCATGGGGTCAATTGAGGTCTCCCAGCTTACTCGTTAATTGTACAATCAACTCTCAATGTATCATCTTTAAATATATTTAACTCTGGTAGAATATCTGATCTTATAGACAAGCCTGTTACACACACACAAAAGGCATACGTTGGATCAGATATTGGACATTGAATTTAAGCAATAACACCTAGATGAAAGAATATAACAAAATATGCACTTCACAACCGATGAATATTAATAATAATATTGGTTGAAGAGAAATGTAACACTTTGTTGTATTATACATGTATTTTTACAGATTATGGCATTTCGACCTACCAGTTATAGTCCAACGCTTGTGAAAATATTCAAGAAAAGTTTGTATAGATACCGTGTGAATTTCACTGAATAATACTTCCCTGTTCCAGTTTCAGTATTACGCCAACAAACATAAATCACAGCATTCTAATCAAGAAAGAGGAGTTCACACATTGTATTTGGCAACAGATACTCATATAAAGTTAATTACAGTCTACGTTTTCAGGGTGGGATAAAGGTGTAAAGAAGCTGTGCGATATTGTTTTTGGTGTTGATCACACAATCATATTATGAAAATCAACCTGCTGGATGTTCCTGTCCGTAACGTTTTCGAAGCCGCAATAGTGACAAGAACCCAAGCTACATAATAATAGAAGGTTCAAGAGTTAAAAAACCAAGCTTTCGATTCTATTGTTCGACTTCCTCCTTTGCAAACATAAAGTTTCTGAGTAAAACAAACCTCTTTGACTTTCTGAGTAAAACAAAACTCTAATGATTATATATTCTAAAGGCAAACGTTAAGACGGAAATGTGACAATACTGTAGGTGTTGATTATCGGGAGGATCAGAGAGACAGCCCATAAAACCTGAGACTGAAACTGTTTCGGCTGTTGAAGAAAACAGCGAACTATCTGTTCATGAAATTAAACAGAAACATGTGGCACTCGGTGTTTCAACAAAACTAAGAAAGAAAGAAAAACTTCTGTCATTGCTGAATAGATTGAATTCATGATATGGCACAATTTACTGCGAAATTTTTGCACTCATTGGTCAAAATGAGTGCAAAGTGTCATATATTGTACATACATGTACTATTTGTAAATAAAACAATACCCATATAATCGTTTGTTACAATCTTCTATTTTGCATTGAAGTGGTTTAATTATATAATGATTGGTCAGAAACGACTTCGCCTCGTGCAATACACAATTGGAATCCATGCTTAATCCGCCCAGCAGGTATCGTCACCTGTCACCAGGTCTCCGCGTTAATTGCCACCGACCGGCCCCCACTTAATCACTCTTGCTGAACCCCTTATATAGTCTTTCTCTAAAAATTCTCAAACTTTAAATTGAAATGGAAGCAAGAAGATATTTAATAATTAGACCAAATAAAGAACCATGAGATAGAACACGATATGGTTTGTATAACGCCATGCTGGCAAATATCGTTGGCTGAACGGTGTTTTACCTATAAACGTTTAAAAATGAGCTACTTTCGGCTTTTTCGTGAAAACCTATGCTAAGGTATAGGTAGAAAATGCAAATTGAACCCTCATTCTTAAATCAAATTGGAAGCAAGTAAAACATTTTCCATGGGAAAATAAAATAGCACATCGTATGGATATACTATTCGAAATTAACTTAATATGCTGGCAAATGTTGTCACCCTAACAGAAATGCTCGATTTTCAGCTTAGAAAAGCACGGTCATATCTAATCCAGGTTAAATTTCCCAGGCCATGTTGAGCAGTGGAGTCGATCTGCACCAGACAGAGTTGTCGTCCCTTACTACTCGAAGTTGGACATGTTCTAGATAGTCCATGAAATTGACACTAATTCATCGAAATGCGGTGAGCTAAAGTCCGTGTTCCGCATTTTATATTTTCGGGGACAAGTCCTCTTTTTACATACACCCACCCATGACTTGATGGGCAGGCTCGATAAGCCGGAGACCGATATTAGCCCTTTTGGACCTTGTTGATAGGAGTTTTCCCCTATTTTGGTTTAAGTATTTTATTTCGAGACATGGGGGAGCGAAGTAAGCAAAGCTTATCAATACGTCTTCCCAATAAAAAAAAGTACAATATATCAATTGAACCTCGAAAATAAATATAAATACTTATAACAAATTAGGCGGCGAAGGAATATGCAAAATGCATTTGAAGCTCATGACAGAGAGTAAACATTGTGATTTGTTTGAGACCCTGTGTGCTGAAGAGATGAATGAACACGATCAGCTTGCTGAGTACATGGTTGCTGGGCATCAAGTGTCGAAATAGTAATTTTAAAGTTCAATACTTAAGTAAAACGTTTCGAATCCGCTATGAATTTCCCAAACATACTTGAATGGTGTTGTTAGTGTGTTTGACTTTTTCTGGATCACCGTATAATAGCACTGAAGCAGGAGGAACTATTAGAGAACTATATATATTATTAAGTGTATTTACCAATATGGTTCTTTGATCGACAAATTGAGGACAGTGAAAGAAAAAGTGATCGACTGTTTCGTCAAAATATCCGCAATTGCAAGTTGTTGTATTTCTCAGGAAATTATTGAACAGGTGTCTGTTAAGATTACTGCAAATATTGCGGAGGCGACACAATATTATATTTCCTTTACGTGTACATAAATAGTGCTAAGACGGTGGGATGGAGACTTGTGTCATGTTCTGCAGCTGGCGTTTAAAAATTGGCAGAGTAGGACAGTTTTTGACTGTGTAAGATAGTAAATTCCACTCGCGTAATGTTACTGGATAAAATGAATTTCGGAATAGTTCCGTGCGACATCTGTAGGGGGTTAACTGTGATGCGTTTCTGATGTTGTATGGATTGCGTTCCCCAATGCGAGCTGAGAGATGAGCGTACAAAGAGGAAGGTGCCATACCATTAATAATGTTATATAACATAATAAGTCTATGGACTTGTCGTCTGCGAGACAGCGTTTCAAATCCAGCTTCCAAATATAAGGTTTCTGAACTAACACTGCATATGACGCCAGTTATCGCTCTGAGTGTGTCTTTTTGAATATTTTCAAGTCTTATCACATAAGATTGTGGAATATTATCCCAGACGACGTCTGCATATTCTAGACTTGGTCTAATAAAACTCTTATACATAATTTCAAGGCATTTACGATCTTCCACGTGGTCGTTCCAGTTAGCCTTGGTGTTAAGGATCAGACCGAGATGCTTATGACTACGTGACGGTTGAAGAGTTGAATTTTGAAATATTATTGGAAAAGATGAATGGATATATGTCTCAAAGAAGCGAGAAGAGAAACTGTTTTCGCGGCATTAAAATCGACCAACCATGTCTGCGCCCAGTCAGAAACAATGTCTATATCGTGATTGATGGATGGCAGTTGGTTAAACAGATTATCAGATATGATGTACAAACAAGTGTCATCAGCAAAAAGACGTATGCTGTTAATGACATTAGCAGATAAATCGTTTATAAATAATACGAACAGAAGCGGACCAAAAACAGAGCCTTGTGGCACGCTTCTAAACATAACACAGTGGATTCTTTTCCCTGGTTCACCACCCGCTGACAACGATTTTGTAAATAGCTTTTGAACCATAGCAACAGGCTTCCAGTAATACCGAATTGTTGTAGTTTTTGAAGCAAGCCGTTATGCCACACTCTAGCAAAGGCCTTTGATATGTCAAAGAATAGAAAGAGTACTTCTTTCTGTTCGTCAAGTGCCTTTGTCAAGTCAAAGTAAATATCAAGTAACTGTGTTACAGTGGATTGCGACGGGAGAAAACCAGATTGGCTCGGTGTTATGTCGTACCGTATGTAATTATAAATGTACTTGAACACGACCCTCTTCATGACTTTACTCAGACAACTTAATAGTGATTTGGGACGGTAGTTACAGACAAGATTTCGTTCACCTTTTTACCCCTCGGCAAATTTTGGCCATGGTGTATTGTCGTCGTCTTGTACGTCCGTACGTCCGTACGTGAGCGAGATAGCCGGAAAACGGTTCCACTGAAGAATTCCAAATTTGGTATGCTTATTTACCTAGTCAAGGACCAGAAGTCTATTGAATTGGGACCAGATTGGATGGAAACCTTGGCGGCCATCTTTAATTTTATGCAAAATGGGTAATGATCCATATCTCGGAAACCATTCAACTGTTCAATACGAAAGTTGGCATACATCATCGATACATGAAGCAACTTTAAATGAATTACCAAACCGGCTTTTCTGATTGGCTGGAGATCCTGGAAGCCATCTTTAATTTATGCGAAATCGATAATGATACATATCTCTGTTACCATTCAGTTGTTTTATATGAAAGTTGGTATACATCATCGATACATCCAGATACTTTGAATCGGAACCTGGTTGACCGAAAATCTTGGTGGCCATCTTTAATTTATGCAAAAACTTTAATGATATATATCTCGGATACCATTTAAGTGCTCTATACCAAACTTGGTATACAGCATCGATGTATCAAGAGACTTGCAATGAATAACCACATCAGTTCCTCTGAGTGGGGAAAAGGATGGGCGGCCATCTTTAATTTATGCAAAATCATTAATGATGTCGTTCTCTGATATCGTTCAAGTGCTTGATGTAAAATTTGATATATATCATCGATGCATCGAGAGACTTACAACAAATGACAGTTCTGGTTTCTCTGATTGGGCGGAAACCTTGGTGGCCATCTTTAATTTATGCAAAATCTTTAATGATGTATATCTCTATACGAAACTTGGTATATCATCGATGCATCAAGAGACTTATGACAAATGACAGTTCTGGTTTCTCTGATTGGGCAGAAACCTTGGTGGCCATCTTTAATTTATGCAAAATCTTTAATGATGTATATCTCTGATACCATTTCAGTGTTCTATACGAAACTTGGTATAAAACATCAATGTATCAAGAGACTTTGAATGAATAACCACAAAAGTTCCTCTGAGTGGCGGGAAAAATGGGCGGCCATCTTTAATTTATGCGAAATCATTAATGATCTCTATCCCTGATACTGTTCAAATGCTCGATGTAAATTTCGGTATATATCATTGATGCATCAAGAAACTTATGTAATGAATACCGGTTTCTCTGATTGGACGAAAACCTTAGGGGTCATTTCTAATTGCAAAATTTTTGATAATCTGTATATTTGTGACTTGACTGCTTGGTGTTCCTGACATTTTGGTTCGAATTGAATACATTATGAATGTACCCAGAGCCGAGGGGTTTTCAGATGCGCAGCTTCGTATTTATACAATGGTGTCACATTAGCAACTTTCCATTCTGTCGGATAAGTCGATGTTTTCAACGAGTGATTAAATAAACGATCAAGAATTGGAGAGAGAACGTTTTTACCTTCGGACAAACATTTCGGACTTGGTCTGGACCAAGCGCTTTGGACGCATCTAAATTAAAAATAATGTTGTCGACGTCTGTAGTATCTACAGTAAACATATCTAAGGTATTTTCCGTGTAGATTGATATAGATGGCAACGGAGTGTTGGAATCATCAATTCTGGTAATATTAGCAAAGAAACCGTTTAAAATTTCGGCTTTCTCACTGCATTCGTATGCAAAAGAGCCGTCCACTTTCTTAAGATGTGGAACGTCATTAAAATTATTGTTCGAATCTTTCAGGAATGATTTGCTGAGTTTCCACCACTGTTTAGAACCAACTCGACCAGTCTCAATTTTCTGTGCTGTTTTGGTTTTAAATTTCTTTTTAGTAGAGCAAACGAGAGCATTTACCAAATTTCTCTGTTTTTTAAAACGTTCAATATCATTTGCAGAATTGGTAATTCTAGAATGCTTAACAAATTTAACTCTGATTCTCATATCATGTTTTATTTTGTGTGTCATCCATGATTTATCGCCTGGATGAATGCAAATGTATTTGTTGGGGATAGATTATCTAGCTGCTCTCATAATAACTGATGTAATACAGTCACACCAAATATCCACGTTATTATCGCCTGACAGGACTTCCCATTCGGCGTTTACAAGATGTTGTCTAAATATGTCCCAGTCGGCTTTTTCGTAATTTCAGATCAAACGTCTGAAGCTAGGCCTTTTCGGGATACATGATTTTATGAGGATAAAAACTGGAGAATGGTCGCTACAAAAAGGTACAAGAACGCCGCTATCACAGACGAGTTGAGCCATATTACAAATGATTGGGTCTAAAAGAGAATTTGAAACGGGTCGAGTTGGTTCAGTTATTAGTTGATTAAGTCCTAAGGAAGTTATTATGCCACGTAGGTGAAACTTGGAAGCACTCAGAAGATCATCGTTCAGGTCACCGATAATTACAATGTTTTTCCCAGGATTAGAATTCCGGACAACAACACTTCCCCTATTTTAGGGATAAAGTCCGTGTTCCGCTTTTCATATTTTTGGGACAAATCCTCAATTTACATGCACCCATCAATGACTTGATCGACCTGGACGAGCGCTCCAATTTGACACCTCACTCGACCCAATCGGTTGACTAGGGCTCCTCTCGCCCCCAAAATGTCTTTTCCCCCGCGAGGCTTTTCCCCCGCGACCGCATCGCCGCCAGACCGCATCACCGCGGAGGAATACATGCTCCAAAGATCACGCGACCGGAAGTCCCGGAACAATAGTGACCTTAACCTCTTGATCACGTGACCTCCCCGTGACCTCCCCAAAAATGACGAAAGGTCAAGTTGACTATATTCGTCCTTTACGTACTACTTATGTCTTCACGTTGTGCACGTTTAGGCGTAGCCTCTATACACAATTAGGCGCATTTCCACAGTTAGACGCAAATTTTCTACACGATTAGGCGCAGTTCCACAATTAGGCGCAAAATGATTTCCACGATTAGGCGCAGTTCCACAATTAGGAGCATATTTCTCACACGAATAAGCGCATTTCCACAATTAGGAGCAAATCTCCTACACGATTAGGCGCAGTTCCACAATTAGGAGCATTTTTTCTACACGATTAGGCGCAACGAAAAATTAGGCGCAAGATCGTTAAAATGATAAGGAGCAGTTACATGATTAGACGCAGCCTCCTTACACGATTAGGCGCATTTACACAAATAGGCGCAAATTCCGTACACGATTAGGCGCAGTTCCACAATTAAGCGCAAATTTGGTACACGATTAGGCGCAGTTCCACCGTTAACCGCAAATTTCCTACACGATTAGGCGCAACACGTTTTTAGGCGCAATTTTGTTACACGATTTGGCGTTGACACGATTAGGCGCAAATACACGATTAGGCCCCCCACAAGGGGTAGCTATTTTGTTTAGTAATAATTTTGAATTTGAGGTCAAAAAACTTAAGAAAGACATTGTAGGAAATTTCTTAGCAATCGATATAGGATTAGAAGGATTTCATATTACTTTAATAACGATTTATGGGCCGAACACTGATGACCCCAATTTTTATAGTAGTATAGAAGAAACAATTACTGAATTTGGAAACTCATCATATTTGGTTTGTGGAGATTGGAATTTAGTTCAAAATCAAGACCTAGATACCTATAATTATGTCAATATAAATAATCCCAAGTCAAAAGAAACTGTGTTACTTATGAAAGAAGATTTGGAACTTTCAGATCCTTGGAGAACTTTACATCCGGATGAAAGACGCTATACTTGGCGCCAAAATAACCCTGTGAAGCAAGCTAGGCTTGATTTTTTTTTAGTGTCACCCGATATATTAACCTTTATAAATTCTGCAGATATTGGTATGAGCTATAGATCCGATCATTCACCGGTTATTTTGGAAATTGTGTTCAAAAAAGTTGATAGGGGACATGGATACTGGAAATTTAATTGCTCCCTTCTTCGAGACAAACCATATGTGGATCGGGTTAAAAAAATTATTAAAAATACTATGCAAGATTACGCTATTCCGGTGTATAATCTAGAAAATTTGGACAGAATAGAAAAAAGTGATGTTCAACTTCTGATAAATGATCAGATATTTTTTGAAACGCTACTATTGAATATTAGAGGAGAGACCATATCCTATTCGTCAGCAAAGAAAAAGGAAAATAAAAGATTACAGGAAAATTTAGAATTGCAAATTGAAAATCTAGAAAAAATAACTTGCGGATCCGACAATGAGGATAATATAGAGAATTTGAAACAAAAACAAAAGGAATTAGAAGAATGCCGAAAGGTGAAAATTGAGGGTAGTATAGTAAGATCCCGAGCCCAATGGCTAGAGGAGGGAGAAAAACCTTCCAAATATTTTCTTGGACTTGAAAAAAGGAATTTTGTCAATAAGGCGATGTTGAAGATAGAAACTGAACAAGGCAAAATTATTTCAGAACCAAAGGCTATATTGGCTGAAACTGCTAATTTTTACGAAAATTTATACAAGAGAAGAGAGATGGTAGATATCAATTTGGAAGGCCTTTTATTAGATAAAACCTACACAAAGCTAACCAATGAGCAAGCCCAAAAACTAGAAGGTGAACTTAGTCTTAGCGAAATTCTGGAGGCATTAAAATCCATGAAAAACTCGAAAAGCCCAGGTTCAGATGGGTATACAGTGGAATTCTTCAAATTCTTCTGGTCGGACTTGGGTCCTTTCTTATTAAGATCATTAAATTATGCATATTATAATACTCAATTATCGATGACTCAAAAACATGGTTTAATTACGTGTATCCCCAAAAAAGAGAAATCTAAATTGATGCTAAAAAATTGGCGACCTATCTCGTTACTTAATGTAAGCTATAAGATTGCTTCAAAAGCTATTTCTAAGCGCATTAAAAATGTGCTAGCAATTATTATACATGACGACCAGAAAGGTTTTATGGCAGGACGTTATATTGGGGAAGTTACACGTCTTATTTACGATATTATGGAATACACTGATAGACAAAAAATTCCTGGTCTTCTACTACTATTAGACTTTGAGAAGGCCTTTGACTCTGTGGATTGGTGCTTCCTTCATAAAGTTCTAAATGTTTTTAATTTTGGCCCATCCATCAGACAATGGATATCAACCTTTTATGCCGATATTTCATCTAGTGTTACTGTTAATGGGTTCGTTTCCAGTTCCTTTGAGATTTTGAGAGGCTGTAGGCAAGGAGATCCGATGTCGCCGTATGTGTTTTTACTCTGCGTAGAGATCTTGGGAATCTTAATGCGAAATGAGAACGATATTGTTGGAATCAAAATTAAAAATAAAGAATACAAGATGGCACAGTTTGCTGATGATACGTCTGTTCTCTTGGATGGGACTGGCAAGACTATGAGAGCAACATTAGGTCTCCTGCAATTTTTTGCCTCTTTTTCGGGGTTACGTCTTAATACGGAAAAAACAAAGGCAATATGGCTCGGTGCCAAAAAGTATTGTAATGATACTCTGTGCGATGAATGGAAATTGGACTGGTGTAAAAATCATTTTTCTTTGTTAGGAATCAAGTTTTCGGTAAATCTAAATGAAATGATAGAATTGAACTATGAGGAGAAATTAAGAGAAATTAGAATATTACTACAGCAATGGTCTAGACGGAATTTAACAGTGCTGGGTAGATCTATTATCCTGAAAACATTAGCCCTTCCAAAACTCAACCACGTGCTCTCTTGTTTGCCAAATCCGCAAAAAAGCTTTACTAAAGAATTGAATTCAATATTTTTTAAGTATTTGTGGAGAGGAGTACCAGATAAAATTAAGAGAGATATTATGGTGAGAGACTACCGAAATGGTGGTATCAAGATGATTCACATAGAAAATTTTATGAAGGCTATTAAAATAGCTTGGTTGAGAAGAAAAATTACAGGGTCTGGTTTATGGAAAAGTTTGGTCCCGATTCAAGTTGGTGAACTTGATATTTTGGAGCATGGTTCTAGATCAGTAGTAAGTATTGCCAACAAGTTATCTAATTTATTCTGGAGAGATGTATTGTTATCATGGGCTGAATTAGTTATTGCAAATGAAACGGCACCCCAATAAATGTATACACAATGTGCCTATGGTGTAGTGATAAAATTTTGATAGCAGGAAAACCGGTCTACTACCACCACTGGTACACAAAAGGGGTAAAATATGTGAATGACCTCCTCGATGAAAATGGAAGCTTTAGATCATATAATTCATTTAGAAAAGAATATAATATAAGCTTAAATTTTTTAGAGTATAGGGGAATTATATCTGCAGTGAAACATTGTGGCTTAAATCTTCCGAAGATAATCACACCAAGTCCAGTTTATCCATTGATTCCAAAGAATATCAAACTCTTGATTAAGAGTACAAAGGGATGTAGAGATATTTACTCTGTTTTAATATGTAATAATAATGAAAAGACAAAAACAATGCATAAATGGGAAACTTTATTAAGTTGTACATATGATAATGACTGGTGGGCGACTGTGTTTGAAATTCCATTTGCATGTACTATAGATACCAAGTTGAGATGGTTTCAGTTCCGTCTTACTCATAGGATTATCACTACGAATGTCTTTTTGGAGAGAATAGGTTATACCGAGTCAAATTTGTGTGATTTATGCAATGAGGAGATAGAGACTATACAGCATTTGTTTTGGTACTGTCCAATATCATCACTCTTCTGGACTGAACTACAAAACTGGATTTACATTAAGACAGGTTCAAACGTAAAATTTAATAGAGATCTTGTACTCTTTGGATATACAGAGAATAAGAAAAGCCTGTTAAATTTCATTATAATACTTGCTAAACATTTTATTTACAGAATGAAAATGAGACGGGAAGCTCCAGTCTGTGTAGCATTTAAACGTTCTATATCAATGTACTATGAGGCAGAGATGCTACTTGATAGAATGAATTGTAACAATAAGAACTTAGAAAGATGGACCCCATATATCGACCTGGTAAACAGTGTATGGCTGTGTTAACATTGTCCATGATAACTAAGAATATATATGAAACTTAGTTTTTGTACTGGAAACTTTGGCATACCTAGATCTGAATACCTGTGACAATCTATATACATGTATGTATACAATGTCATGATGTACTGTAAAATACTTCTCTGTGTCAAATAAAAAAATATTAAAAAAAAAAAAAAAAAAATAATAATAATAAACTTTATTTTAACTCGATAGCCTCAATAGGACAATGTGCCTCTTTTCATGAGGGTCGAGGGCTAAAACAGATGAGAATAACAATATAAATATATATATATACATGGTTAATAACTTTGCAGTCTAAAAATATTAAATTAATGGATCTTTAAAAATCTTGTAAGGGCATCATAAGATATATTTATTAAGAAAAAAAATAATAATAATAAAAAAAATAAATAAAAATAAAATAAAATAAAATAAAATAAAAAGTAGATAAGAAAAAAAATAAAAAAATAAAAAAATAAATAAAATTAATTAAATAATAATAGTATTAATAAAATAAAAATTAAATTATTATAACATGCACTTTTAAAACTACTATATTATCTAAAATAGTCCGATCCGTTGAATTCCTCTAGGTAAAATTTATAGCATGCAGTTTTAAAACTTTGTAAGCGCTTGCATTTTCTAACATGTAGCGGTAAACTATTATACAATGTAGGAGCTGCTACCCTGAAAGGGTTTTTTAACAATTCTGTTCGAGCAAAAGGAACAGTTAGGAATTCCTTCGCACTCGATCTGAAGCTCCTCTTCGGAGAATGAATGTTGATGAGATCCTTAATGTACGAAGGAGCTAATCCATTTAAAGCCTTGAACACTAAAACAGTTTGGTTAAAACGATATCGATAAAACAGTGGATACCAATTTAAACGATAAAACATTTCTTGAGCACTGATTGAGCTATCACAGTCTAGTATCAAACGCATAGAGCGTTTGAGCAAGCTCTCGAGTCGATTCATGTCAGTTTGACAACACTTTCCCCACACAATTAAACAATAGTCAAAATGAGGTAAGATGAATGAATTAAAATATTTCCGCCTAGCGGAATAAGGTAAAAACTTCTTAATTCGAGTGAGTAAATGAAGTTTACTCTTAATCTTTTTAACAATATAATCGACGTGGGAGGACCACGAGAGATTGTTATGTATATGGACCCCCAAAAGTTTTTCACAGTTCGAGTTGTCTATGACAGTTTCGCCGATATTCAAAACAAGTTCGGAGTTTTCAAGGTGTGTCCGCTTTTGGTTGGTGGTCACAAGCATACAGTGTGTTTTGTCGGTGTTGATGCACATTTTGTTTGAAAGACACCAGTTACTCACTCCATCAAAGCCCACGTTTAGTTGATCTTGAAGTTCTGGTATAGATTTTGCAGCGCTATGTAGCGTGGTATCGTCCGCAAAGATGTCCGTTTCACATTCGGCTGTATGTAGTGGCATGTCATTAATGTATAACAAAAACAACAGCGGTCCTAAAATGGACCCCTGAGGGACTCCAACCGTATTAAACGACTCTCCAGATACACAACCATTGAATGACACAGTCTGCTTCCGGAATTGCATGTACGAGTCTAGAAAGCTTAATTCACTGCCTTGTAGACCATAGATCTTCAGTTTATCCAGCAAAATATTGTGATTGACAAGATCGAATGCCTTTCGAAGATCGATAAAAAGAGCTCCAACAAGATGACCATTATCAATGTGGTAACTCCACGAGTCAATCAAGGCAGTCAATGCTGTTTGACAGGAATGAAAACTGCGGAAACCGGACTGTCTGCCATGAAGTAGATTATTAGTAGTATAGTAAGAGCAAATTGAACCCTATTGACCTCAAAAATTTGCATAATTTGAGGAGGAAACGAGGAGGTGACAGCCAATCAGAAGCGAGTAAAATTTGACCTCAGAAATTTGCATATGACGTCACTGGCTCGGCGTTCTGTGGATGTGTGTGTACAAAATGGCGGCGTGTGTGTCCAAAATGGCGGCTGTGGGAGGTGGTGGGACCAAATGGCGGCGCAAGGGAGCAAAGGAGGCGGTGGGGAGGTCACGGGGAGAAAAACCCCTCACATTACCCTCAAAAAAACCTCTAAGCCATATAATAATAATAAACATAATCTATAGGTGTTGTACCATGTTAATAGGATCAGTCTAGCATCTGTACCACCCTAGGGTCGAGCGTTTATTGTCCCGTGTATCTCCGCAGAAAATAAACAAACAAAATGGCGGCTCCAGGATGGTGTGGGGACGCCCTTTCCACATCACGGCGTCGATCATAGCGCCATCTGCACACACTGACGCAAGGGAGACAACTCGTGTGGCCCAAGGGTATGGAAATAGCCGTTTTGGAGCTAGGGGAGTTACTACTGGTCCAGTGGGGTCGAGTGATGTATCAATGTGAAGCCTATGTGAGGGAGCATCTGATGGGCTGGGTGTGGGGTTGAACTAGCGTCATTTTGCGCATGCGCGGTGGCCCAAGGGTATGGAAATAGCCGTTTTGGAGTCTAGGGGAGTTACTACTGGTCCGATGGGGTCGAGTGAGGTATCAAAGTAAAGCTTATGTGAAGGGGCATCTGACTGGACTAGCGGGTTGAAATAGCGGCCTTCTGCGCATGCGCGGTGGCCCAAGGGTATGAAAATAGCCGTTTTGGAGCTAGGGGAGCCCCTAATGGTTCAATGGGGTCATATGAGGTATCAAAGTGAAGCATTCGTGAAGGGGCATCTGACTGGACTAGTGGGTTTGAAATAGCGTCATTCTGCGCATGCGCGGTGGCCCAAGGGTATGGAAATAGACGTTTCGGGATCTAGGGGAGCCACTATTGGTCCAGTGGGGTCATATGAGGTATCAAAGTGAAGCTTTCGTGAAGGGGCATCTGACTGGACTAGCGGGTCGGGCGTTGTTACCATTCTGCGCATGCGCGGTGGCCCAAGGGTATGGAAATAGACGTTTTGGAGCTAGGGGAGTTACTCATGGTCCAATGGGGTCGTATGAGGTATCAAAGTGAAGCCTTCGTGAAGGGGCATCTGACTGGACTAGCGGCTTGGGCGTTGTCACCATTCTGCGCATGCGCGGTGGCCCAAGGGTATGGAAATAGCCATTTTGGAGCTAGGGGAGTTACTCATGGTCCAATGGGGTCATATGAGGTATCAAAGTGAAGCATTCGTGAAGGGGCATCTGACTGGACTAGCGGCTTGGGCGTTGTCACCATTCTGCGCATGCGCGGTGGCCCAAGGGTATGAACATAGACGTTTTGGGCTCGAGCGGGGTTTCTCATGGGCCGATGGGATCGAGTGAGGTATCCATGTGAAGCCTAGGTGAGGGGGTTACACTAGGGTGTCGTTTCCATTCTGCTGCGCAGGTCACGTGGGGTTGTGACGTCACTTCCGGTTTTCACTAAAACTACCTCCAAACCCAGAAGAGTTCCAACGTTCAACCCTCCGGGGTGTTTTCCTGCCCCCGCCCCGGCGCCCCGCAGCGCGCGCGGGTTCTCCGGCCGCAGCGCGCGCGTCATCCCCGGCAGTGCCCGCGCGCGCGGGTCAAAAGGTCATAGGTCACCTCCAGGTCAGACGGTCCAATATGAATAACGACAAGTTCAGCAATGTTCATACAGTTTATTATCCCCAATGTTACATCATACCCAGGCTGGGGGAGCCGCCCTGGGTATGTTTAGTATGTTCACAGCAAAACAAAATTGAAATATCAAACACCATGTTTTAACGCACCGTCACATTTAATGTTTACTGAGCTCAAGTCAATGATCAGCATGTAGACATAGAGAGTACGTACGACATGTTATGGTATTCATCAGTGCACGAGTGACGCATTCAACCCATGGCAGTGGTGTATCACCTTGGTAAGGAAAAACGTAACATTGGTCACCCTCTTCACTGTCCACTTGGTGTTGGGTCGTTGTTGTTGGGCCCATCCCAAGACATCCAATTGTTCCACTTGGTCCAGCATCATCTCTAGTGACCTCCGGTCATTGATGGTAAACGGTTGGTCGTACACTGGGTGGAGGGCACTGGAATAGAAATAGCGCAATTCACCCGTCATCTTATGGCATAAGATGTACCCAAATGCTACATTTAATGTGAAGGCCGTAGGTTGGTCATTGAAGATGGTTTCCACGTAGCTGCGTAGACGGGTGAGCTTGGTCAGTGGGAAATTGTAGATATCTTGAATAGGGCGATGACGGTGGAAACAGTGCCGTGTCATGGTCCAATGGCGCCGAGAGATGTCACTCTCTGGATCATATTCGGGTAAGAGATCGCTAGGAACATTTATGGGCTCGTCCAGAAAATGTTCGATGTATGGCGTATGACTCGAAACCGTAACGGTGGGGTCCGGTTGGAAATCCAGGCTCTTCCCAACTGTGGGTATAGGCGGGCTCTCCGTCATCGCATCACCAGTGGCGTTCGTCTCCCCGGGCTTATCTTCACTGGGTCTCACCTTCCGCGGCTCCTCTTCAGTAGGAAGTTGTCGCCAAAACCGTGGAGACGGGACATGAATCAAACGCTGATGACGTCTTAACTGACTGCGTCGTTTGAAGAGTTCACCACAATCCTTACATTGTTCCGTCGCGCCCTCGTGGAATGAGCGTTCGTGGCGCAGTAAATCATCCTCCCGATTAAATGACCGTGCGCAGGTTATACAAGTATACCGTGCATCGTTGTGGGTGGAGGCCTCGTGGCGTCGTAAATTATCTAGACGAGTAAACTGCTTCTGGCAAGTTGTGCAAGTGAACATCTTGGTGGTTGATAGAGTGTCTGATGAAACGGCAAGGCCGCTTCCCTTTTATAGCACGCTAGCTGGTAATCTATTTTTAGCACACTCTACCCCAAGTCGAGGATCGAGACTGGTGTACTGGTGTACGACTGAGCCGCATTGCGCAGACGCGAAGTACCCGGATGATAGACACGGACGTCACCGATCCGAAAAGACACGGACTTTACCGAAAATACACGGACTTTAACGAAAAGACACGGACGTACCCGAAAAGACACGAAGGTGAACGCCATTGTGGGAAACCCACACAGACAGGTCAGTACATGCATTCCTATGATGTTCACGCATAATAAAAAGGATTGACCTGTAATCTGTGTTGTTGTTGTTGCTCCCTTTTTTGGACTAACCCATCAGAATAGTACGTATCACGGACTACACCCGTAGAGCTACATCTGGTCTATAAAACACGTCTCTCTGGATCACACACTTTCATTTCTACGGTTGCAGAGCCATGACGGAGATCCAGCCCTATGCGACTCGCATTTTACAGCATGCCACCGCGGTGAATTCATTCACGGGTTACCGAGCAGTGGTCCGGTCCATGTTTGCAGATGGCGACGACAACGAGGGGCGACGCCAGATCCTGAACGAGTTCACAGAAGCGGTCCTCGACAGAGTGCACTCGATGGAGAGGTGTGCCATCACTCACCACTACTGGACTATGACAGCCATCCTTGATGCTCGGGCTATGGACCAGGAGCGCTCACGCCGGAACCAGCGCCGGCTGGTTGGCCTCACACTAGTCTGTGCCCTATTGACCCTGGCGCTATGGCATTGACACTATAAATACGAGGGTCAGACAGAGTGTGTGTCATTCACCGATCGTCATTGGATCAAGCATGTCACCCGTCCTACGAGCCATCCTGCCCCTTACACTCCAGGTGGGGTTACACGTCTATGAAGATAAAGTCACCCTCGTGGAAGACCGTGGAGATGTTTGCTGGTCGCCCGCTGAGACCGTATCGAATACGGTTACGCTACACCGTGACGGCTGGACCAAATTTAAACGGGTGTTGAGCGGCGAGCTCGATGGACACGTCATCCACATAGACAATGCCATCTACGTATACCGTGCAACCTTCTTCCCACGCCTGGGCCGCTACCAAGACCCTACGCGAGGCTTCACCCTAGACCCCGATCTGTGGATAGCCTTCGAGAAAGTGGTGCCTATCGTGGACCAGCTGTTTACACCGGACGAGCGGTCAGCTGTTCAGTTGGAGTGGGCTCGTGCCCTGAGTGAAGCGGCGGCAGAACCCAATGAAGAACTGTCTAGCCATGAACCCGACGACGAGGCCATTGATTACCCGGCTAGACTCAGTCAGCCCAGTGACAGGACCACCTGATCCTTTGATCTCACGGAGTTCTCCCTATAAATACGAGAGACAGTCAAATCTGGTACCATTCACGTACTGACCATGACGGAGCATATAATACTGGCGTATCTCAGCTTGACCCCCGAGGTTTTCCTGCACGTGTATGCGGATAAGGTCGATATCATGGAGGAGGTGGTGGGAGACATCTGTCATGCGGACCCTACACAACCGTGCCCGGCTCACATTCGTCTGTCCCGGGCGGGCTGGACCAAATTCAAACGGGTGTTGTCTGGTGAACTGGACGGCGACCTCATCCACTTGTGTCACGATGTGTACATCCGACGCGGCCCTTTCTTTGCTCAATTGGCTCGGCTAGATGGGGGTACAGTGCATTTTACCCTTCACCCTGATCTATGGTCTGCATTGGAAGATGCCGTGGTAGATGTGGATGAAGTGCTTATCAAGCGGTCATCAGACGAGTTGGACTGGTCATTTACCATGGACACTGTGGAAGCCCACGAAGAAAATCAGAAAGAAACTCCGGCCCAAGATATACCCGTTATAAATAAACGATAGAGCCAGGGTCCATCATCATTTGTCACCATGAAGCGCTGGGAGAAGGTGTTGGATAACTTATACTACAGTCCCGACAGTCCGGCGGCCTATAGTGCCTTGTCGGCTCTCTATCGAGCGGCCAAACCCCAGGGGATACAACGTGCCCAAGTCCGAGATTGGTTAAGAAAACAAGACACCTATACCTTACATCGATCTGTCCGTCGCCATTTTCTACGGAACCGGGTCATCGTGGGAGGAATAGATGCCCAGTGGCAAGCGGATTTGGTCGATATGAGCGCCTTTGCCAAACACAACGATGGGAATCGGTATATCTTGACGTGCATCGATATCCTATCGAAGTATGCGTGGGTGGTACCCATCCGGACGAAAACGGGGGCGAATCTCATAGCGGCGTTCAAAGATATCTTCAAGACCGGGCGCAAACCTTTGTATTTGCAAACCGACGAAGGCACGGAATTCCTCAACAGACCGTTCCAACAGTTTCTGAAAGCCCAGAAGGTGTTTTTCTTCCATACGTACAACGAGACCAAGGCTTCCGTGGTGGAAAGGTTCAACAGGACATTCAAAGGCCGCATGTATAAATATTTCACCTATAAGAATACAAGGCGGTACATCGATGTTCTCCCGAAACTGGTGAGGGGTTACAATCGAGCCTATCACCGGAGTATAGAGAGAGCCCCCATTACCGTGACCCAAAGCAATGAAGCCCAAGTCCGCCGTGTCTTGTACCCCAGGCCATCGCAGCGAACGACGAAGGCGGTGTACAAGGTCGGGGACCCTGTACGGATCAGTAAAGTCAAGGGCAAGTTCGAGAAAAGTTACTTGCCCAACTGGAGCGATGAGCACTTCCTGATTAAACGGCGCCTACCCCGACAGCGGCGAGTCTATGAACTGGAAGATCTTCAAGGGGAACCGTTGCTAGGGACGTTTTACGAGACGGAATTACAGCCTGTCGTAAAAACACAGCAAGACTACTACACGGTGGAGCAGATTTTGAAAACGGAACGTCGACGTGGCAAACTGTTTCATTTCGTCAAATGGCAAGGCTGGCCCAGTTCTTTCAATTCCTGGGTCGCGGCCAACCAGGTGAAACGACTATAAAGCCAGACACCACTGCCGTCCTCCTTCATTCCACGTCCGACCACAGTGCTATGGACCAACAGCAGCTGTCTCTGAACACAGCGTCTCCCAAAACGCGCAAAGCGCAAGTGGGCTTTGTGGTGCTAGTGCTAACCCTGCTGAGTGTGCTGTACGGAGGTGTGTTTTACGACGTAGCCTATGTCAGCACGTTACTTAACCAACTGAGAACACCAGCCACCAGCGAAACCGGTCGACAGAGAGCACCAGTCAACCCCGTATCGAGCCCAGTCACCACCACCACACCCCGTGTACAAGCCACGTCGAGCTCCACACCAAGCTCTACACCTACACCAAGAACACCCACTACGTCTCAAGACCCACCAGATTTCATCCCTCACAGTGAACAGACAACGACCACCGACGTTGTACCCACCCCATCATCATCCCTGACAGTGTACAGACAACGACGACCGACGTTGTACCCACCACCACTCCAGTTCACTCGTACCAAATTTACAAGAGCGGGTTACCACGACAACGGATACACCTCGAACCATGGACCCACGGTGGCAGCATCCCTTCACGTGTCTCATCGCAGGACCGACGGGCTCCGGCAAAACGCACTTCGTCCGGAAGCTCCTTCAACACGCCGACAGCATGATCACCCCACCTATTGCCCGAGTCGTGTGGTGTTACGGAGAATGGCAGGCAGCGTATGCAGCAATGCCCCACATCACGTTCGTGGAAGGCCTACCCAACCTGGCCGATTTGGAACCCGACACCTTGGTGGTTCTGGATGATCTCATGGCGGAGACGGATGCGCGGGTCACCCAACTCTTTACCAAAGGCAGCCATCATCGACGGCTCAGCATCATCTACATTGTGCAGAATCTGTTCAGTAAAAACAAAGAACATCGGAACATCAGCTTAAATGCCCACTACCTGGTGGTCTTCAAAAACCCGAGAGATACCACTCAACTGCTGCACCTGGCGAGACAGATATATCCCGGCTGCACACCGTTTGCGTTGGAAGCCTTTAAAGATGCCACAACCCCTCAGCACGGGTATATGCTCTTCGACCTCAAGCAAGCCACCCCGACCACCTTCGACTACGGACCGGCATCTTTCCCGGAGACACCCACCACGTGTACTTGCAAAAATAATGTAAACACACCCACAGTGGCGCCCCCAGCTGGGATGTGTGTGTGTTTGATGATGGAGATAATAAAAAGAATGAATACCACAGCAGTGTTGACTTTGTCTCTGAGGTGGATAAAAAGAGCAGAGTTGTGGGTTCTGGCATTAGTTGTACATGATGTCTGCGCGAGTACGGAAGCACGCTCCCACGCTCCGTGTATTGAAGACGGCCCCACCCGAGTTGGTCCGAACCATTGTACGCGGTGCGGATCCTGACCTTGTACGCTGTCTGTGCGAGATCGGGTACAACCTGTTAAAAGGCAACGTACCACTGACTCCGGCTCAGAAGACCAAGTTGGCCAAGCATAAGACAGGTCTCCGAACCCTAGTCCACAAGCGGGTCCCTCAAACACAAAAGAAAAGGTGTTACAGAAAGGCGGCTTTCTCGGGGCCATCTTAGCACCGTTGGCCGCTTCCGTGTTGGGTCCAGTATTGGGTGGACTCTTCGGCCGACAATGAACCACACGAAAAAAATGGTCCTCGTCGAACCACGGTTCCTTCAAAACCTCCAATCACCCTACCCTGTCCCACCTACGGTGAATACCATAAACACCCTCGATGGAGAGATGCAACAGATCTTACAGAGACCGGGGTTAAGCGACAGTGAGAAAGTACAACGGTACAATGAGACGCTTCAACGGTACATGACGTTCATGGACCAATACAAACCCCTGTCTACCCCACCACCACCACCACCACCACCACGTGACACACCGCCAACCTCAGCACCGCCCCAACAGCCGCCATTACCAGGGGTACCACCCACAGCCCCACAGTGGGTCGAAGACGAAGTCCTGAAGAGTGTACCTGCATCGTTCAAGAAACAAGCTGGCCTGGTATTACAACGGATGAAACAGAATCCTAACATGACTTGGAATGATAAAGGCGAACTCCTGGTGCAGAATCAGGTGGTCCCCGGGACCCACATGACGGCTTTAGTGAATGACCTGATGCGTAAACGCAGATCGCACACGGATCCTCGAGGATGGGAGGTCTTTGCTCAAGGCTTGAAAGACATGCATGTACCACAGGAATTGGTGGGGAACCCCCACCGCTGGGCCTTTATGCAGCGTGACTCACCGAGTCGTGCACCACGACAGACTCCACAACCTTGGGAATCCGAATGGGAACCGGAGTCACCCCCCAAAACTCCACCACCACAACGGGCACCTTCTTTTCAAACCTTTAAAAAACCACCCTTGATCAGGACACCGCACATCTCCAGAGCCGTGACACGTAGCAAGTCAACGCGACGAACACGACGCCGGACACAACCACCCAAGGTCTGGAACACCTATTAAAACCCGGTGCAGCAGCAGGACAGCTCAGTCGCCATGTTTTACCTCACCCTACCCAGTAACAGTTCGCTGGATGTGTTTCCTGACAACACCGTGGCCAAGTATGTGACCCAATTACCACAACCGTTGCATTTACCTGGCCGGTGGGAATGTGGACTGGTGGATATTCAGTACCCTTACTCGTGGTACAACGTGCGAGCCAATGAAGTGTGGTACGAGGTGACCTACGAAGGAAAAGGCACCCGACTCACCCTCCCCGAAGGCCAATACGATACTCCCAAGGAGTTCATGGGTGGGTTGTCAAGACTGTTGCATTATAAGGCTCTACGGGAGGTCACGAATACTTCAAAACCCATCAAAGCCTATCCCTTCAAGAATCACGTGAACTTCGATTACAACGCACACAACGACAAGGCAGAGCTTGTCGTCACCGCCAACGCGAGTGTGGTACTGAGTCCTATCCTACAGCAAATGCTGGGTTTCGATCTACGGACGTTCGCTGGTCCCACTGCCCACCAAGGCGAGATCCCGATGGATATGAAGTCGGGTATGTACGGACTCTACGTCTACTCGGACGTGGTGGACAACCACATCGTGGGCGATATCAACACACCTCTGTTACGGGTGGTGCCCATTAAAAAGTTGTATAGAGATCAAGTCACCCACAGTTTCACCCACATGCTCTACCTGCCTGTACGACAAACCCACATCAACACGATCACGGTGGATATAAGAGATGACACGGGACGACCGGTGGCATTCGAACGCGGGAAAGTGGTGGTGACACTTCATTCTCGACAAGCACGTGCTCCCCACTTTGTATAATGAAGGTGCCTTACGAGTGCGATGCACGCAGCTATATGGACTATTATGCCCAACAGGCCGGGGGTGGCTTTCCGGTGTTGCACGCATGCAACGTGGACATGGACTGGGGAACATACTCGGCAGCATCGTCAAAACGCTCCTGCCCTTGGTGACGCGTGGGGTGAAAGCAATCGGCAAACAAGCGGTACGCAGTGGACTGCAAGTGCCCGGTGATGTCTTGGGGGGTACGGCACCCAAAGAATCCTTGAAACGGCGGGCCAAAGAAGCGGGAGGCGTCTTGGTGGCCAAAGCACAACGCACCGTAGGGAATAAAAGAGCTGCCCCATCGAGACCACGCACCAGTCGACGACCGACCCAGCGACGACGCACATCGAAGACCCGGGATATCTTTTCTTAAAACATGTCCTTGATCCACGCAGAGTCCTGCCCCTCCACCAACAGTGAATTTGATTTGTGGACCGTCCCGCCCACACAGACCAGTGCCGAACAAGGGTTATGGGTGGAGCATCTCCCGCTGTCCAGCATCAACGCAACAGGGCCCATCGAGTTCACCATCAGTAATGCGGATACGGCCTATGTGGATTTAGCCCATACCTACTTGTATGTGAAAGCCAAGATCGTCAATGGAGATGGCACCAGAATCGCCGACCAAGCAACGGTGGGCCCGAAGAATCTCTGGCTGCACTCGATGTTTCAACAGGTGGATATATTTCTCAGCGACAAACTCATCAGTGACTCGACCAACACGTACCCTTATCGAGCCTACATCGAGACGCTGTTGTCGCATGGGCGAGAGGCTAAAAAATCTCAACTGACAGCCGCTTTATTCTACCAGGACAAAGCCGAGCACATGGGCGCAGAGAACGACAATACGGGATATAGCAAACGGAAGGCTTTGACCGCGAACGGTGTCTCGGTGGATATGATCGGTCGACTGCACGCAGACATGTTCATGCAAGACCGATACCTCTTGAACAAGATCCCCATCAAAATCCGACTGATACGGGCGCCTCCGACCTTCGCCTTGATGGCCACTAACGTAGAGGCGCATGTAGCTGACTATAAGATTGTCATCGAAGACGCAGTCCTGTATGTCCGAAAAGTGAAACCGAATTCAGCCGTTCAATTGGGACACATGAAAGCCTTGGAAACAAAACCAGCCCAGTACCCTATCCGACGTGTACAAACCAAAGTGTTCTCTGTGTCTGCTGGAAATATGAGCGCCAACAAAGAAAACCTGTTCTGGGGGAACTACCCAAGCGATTGATCCTGGCCTGTGTGGAAAATACCAGTTTCAGTGGAGCCTACCCAGAGAATCCGTTTGACTTTAAACATTTCGGCATCAATTTTGTGGCCCTGCATGTGGATGGACAACAGGTGCCAGCCACGGCCTTAACCCCGAACTTTGGGCGCGCGAATTTCATTCGAGCCTATCAGAGCCTGTTTACAGCCACCGGTCAAATCAACCAGGACGAAGGGAATTTCATCAGTCGGGAGGACTACGGGAACGGATACACGTTGTTCTGTTTCGATCTGACCCCTACCTTAGAGAACGACCATCAGCTGGCCCTGGCCAAGCAAGGCAATTTACGGTTGGAAATCCACTTTCAACGAGCCCTCCGGAGCACCGTCAATGTGATCTGCTACGCCGAGTTTGACAACATCATTCAAGTGGACAAGGCGCGCAACGTGCTGTGTGACTTCTCCACCTAACATGGATACAGACCAGATAACCACCGTGCTGGAGAATGACCCAGAGACACGTATGATGTTTCAAGGGGTGTTCGGCCGAGATGTGTTCCCATTAGACCGTATGTATCCTGCTGCTTACGTTCTCAACACGGACCCGATGGATCGGCCCGGTGAACATTGGGTGGGCGTGTACTTGACAGAACAGCAGGGCGAATACTTTGACCCGTACGGCCTGCCACCCCTCCATCCCGATTTAACAGACTTCATGGATCAAGGCACAGAGACGTGGTGTTGGAACAGTCAAACGTTGCAAAGCCTGACCAGTAGCGTGTGCGGACAATATTGCTTGTTTTACCTGTACCATCGATGCCGGGGAAGACCCTTATCTACCATCGTACAGATGTTTGACGAGTACCCCAAGGCTGAGGACCGAGATGTACTCGTATATGACTGGGCCGCCCATCATTTCAATGTACAAGTCCCGTTCTGGGCTTGAATTCTTTCAATGTACACACGCCCGCTGTTCTGGGCTTAAGTTTAAAAGCCCCCTGTTCTGGGCTTCAGTTTACAAGCCCCCTGTTCTGGGCTTCAGTTCTTTCAATGTACAAGCCCCTTGTTCTGGGCTTCAGTTTTCACGTGGTTGTTCTCACGTTGTTGTTGTTCACTGAATAAAAAAATGAGATCTCATCAAAAAAAACCCCTGTCTTGTGTGTTTTATTCATAATGCATCAATGCCCAATGTGGAGATTCAGTCAAACTGAAATCAGTGGTGTAGGATGGGGCCAAAATGTAGCCCATCAAGGTTAGAATGCAAGCGCACTATAGTAAAAATAGAGAGCCAATGAAATCAGCCCACAGACCAAGTACGTGTTTTTGGTCTAGGTTTGGAGCGGGCATTTCATTGAGGTACGTGTATACGGTGAGTGAAGACTCGTCCAACACGTATAGATTAAGTGTATGACTATAAGTTCTATGTTGTCGATTTAACCTCTCCCTACATTGACGCGCGCGCGCGCGCTGCGGCCGGAGAACCCGCGCGCGCTGCGGCCGGGGCGCGCTGGGGGGCGCCGGGGCCCGCCGGGAAAACACCCCGGAGGGTTGAACGTTGGAACTCTTCTGGGTTTGGAGGTAGTTTTAGTGAAAACCGGAAGTGACGTCACAACCCCCACGTGACCTGCGCAGCAGAATGGAAACGACACCCTAGTGTAACCCCCTCACCTAGGCTTCACATGGATACCTCACTCGATCCCATCGGCCCATGAGAAACCCCGCTCGAGCCCAAAACGTCTATGTTCATACCCTTGGGCCACCGCGCATGAGCAGAATGGTGACAACGCCCAAGCCGCTAGTCCAGTCAGATGCCCCTTCACGAATGCTTCACTTTGATACCTCATATGACCCCATTGGACCATTCGTGGCTCCCCTAGCTCCAAAATGGCTATTTCCATACCCTTGGGCCACCGCGCATGCGCAGAATGGTGACAACGCCCAAGCCGCTAGTCCAGTCAGATGCCCCTTCACGAAGGCTTCACTTTGATACCTCATATGACCCCACTGGACCATGAGTAACTCCCCTAGCTCCAAAATGTCTATTTCCATACCCTTGGGCCACCGCGCATGCGCAGAATGGTGACAACGCCCGACCCGCTAGTCCAGTCGGATGCCCCTTCACGAAAGCTTCACTTTGATACCTCATATGACCCCACTGGACCAATAGTGGCTCCCCTAGATCCCGAAACGTCTATTTCCATACCCTTGGACCACCGCGCATGCGCAGAATGACGCTATTTCAAACCCACTAGTCCAGTCAGATGCCCCTTCACGAATGCTTCACTTTGATAACTCATATGACCCCATTGAACCATTAGGGGCTCCCCTAGCTCCAAAACGGCTATTTTCATACCCTTGGGCCACCGCGCATGCGCAGAAGGCCGCTATTTCAACCCGCTAGTCCAGTCAGATGCCCCTTCACATAAGCTTTACTTTGATACCTCATTCGACCCCATCGGACCAGTAGTAACTCCCCTAGACTCCAAAACGGCTATTTCCATACCCTTGGGCCACCGCGCATGCGCAGAATGACGCTAGTTCAACCCCACACCCAGCCCATCAGATGCCCCCTCACATAGGCTTCACACTGATACATCAGTCGACCCCACTGGACCAGTAGTAACTCCCCTAGCTCCAAAACGGCTATTTCCATACCCTTGGGCCACACGAGTTGTCTCCCTTGCGTCAGTGTGTGCAGATGGCGCTATGATCGACGCCGTGATGTGGAAAGGGCGTCCCCACACCATCCTGGAGCCGCCATTTTGTTTGTTGATTTTCTGCGGAGATACACGGGACAATAAACGCTCGACCCTAGGGTGGTACAGATGCTAGACTGATCCTATTAACATGGTACAACACCTATAGATTATGTTTATTATTATTATATGGCTTAGAGGTTTTTTTGAGGGTAATGTGAGGGTTTTTTCTCCCCGTGACCTCCCCACCGCCTCCTTTGCTCCCTTGCGCCGCCATTTTGGTCCCACCACCTCCCACAGCCGCCATTTTGGACACACACGCCGCCATTTTGTACACACACATCCACAGAACGCCGAGCCAGTGACGTCATATGCAAATTTCTGAGGTCAAATTTTACTCGCTTCTGATTGGCTGTCACCTCCTCGTTTCCTCCTCAAATTATGCAAATTTTTGAGGTCAATAGGGTTCAATTTGCTCTTACTATACTACATATAAGGTGAGTGAGTGAGTAGGATTTAACATCGTTTTCCACATTTTTTTTCCAGTCATATCACGACGGTGCCTGCATGTGCCAGAACAAGAGAGTGTGTTCACAGTACCTATTATCCTGGACACTGATCAGTCCAACCAGTACAGCACCCGGTCACCCATCCAAGTATTGACTGAGCTTAATGTTGCCCAACTTCGGTAATATGACGAGAACCGGTGTGTCCAACGTGATACGGAATACGACATGATTAACATACTTAAGGATACAGAGCCCTGTGTTTGGTAAATTCTACATGGAGATATGTTAGATAGCAATTGAGTAGTATGAGCTTATGCGAAAGAGCATTTTGATTCTACGTACCCAGTAAGTTTATACAAAATAAAATGGAAATAACGTCACAAGAGTCATATTATGCATCAAGGTTCCTTTGTGTATACTGGGCGCGATAAAATGTCACGGTCAGATGGTTTTACATGCACGAAAATGCACACAACAGAGGCGATACATCAGGGCCGATAACTCTGTAAGGGACGTGGAACATACTCTACATAAATGTTATATATCGAATACATCTTCAGAGATATATTATCATATTGATTTATATAGGAATAAATATAATTTGTATACAACCAAAACAATTATTTCTGATTAGATTGGTTAGTATGCACACTATAATATTTTGGGGATTATCAATATCGAATGCATGCTGTTAAAGAATGTTTTGGCTATCAAGTGTGTATAATTATATACACTACACAGTGAAAAAGGTGATCGTCCATCACCCTTCAATGGTGATCAGACCAGGCCATCACCTTTAAAAAGTTATGAGTTATAGCCATCACCTTTTGAAGGTGACGGCCATCACTTTTTAAGGGTGATGATTGTGCCTCATCACCCTTAAAAGGTTATGACCTTTTACAACCATTGCCCATCACCCATTAGAGATGATGGTCATCATTTTTAAAGCTGATCATAAAAAAGTGTGATGGGTCTAACTCATCACCTTTTCGGGGGGATAGCTATCACTTTTTTTCTGGCAGTGTGTGTACATGTATGTTGTGGGAATGGAAACAGTCTGCAAAATTTATAGTAAGTTCATGTATTTTAAATATTCTGAATTGACGTATACTAGCCTACAATGAGAATACGTTGTTAATTTTGAATGCGATATTCGATGTATACTTTCAAAGATCTGGTATAAGAATAACTTAGATCTCCAGGGAAGAAAATCTCCAATAATGGCAGGCCAAGGAGCGAGACTCTGAGAGGTTTTGTTTTATTGTTTTCCCATTTTTCCATTTTTTATATGTATTTTGATCGTTACTCGTCTTGACACAACTGTTTTCTGTTTCTATGTCATGCACGTACATCCATTTAATGCAGCCAAGATATTTGGCGAAGTGTTCTTATCTTCCTGATGTTCCCTTATCTAGAACAATTTATGTGTTGACCTATGCATACTCATTTATGCCATTCTACCTACAGGATATCATGCTGCCTTGAAATATGTATTAATACGCAAATTGGTGTCATTGGGCCATCTCTGCGGCCTTATTACGGAATGCGTTACCCACCATTTGGGTTAAAAACCTGCCCTGCTTTTGAAGTCTATATATGGCGAAAACTGTTAATATTACATCAATGAACTGTCAAGGATTAGCTGGAATCAATTAAAAGGCGCGATGTTTTGGGGAATGGATGACTGGGCGAGTTCCTTCCGGTCTAAGGCGCGAGGAGTGAATTTTGATTATAAAATACATGGAGTAGAAATAGACCCAGATGGCAACTAGCTTTTTCAATAAAATGAATTCAATTATTGGAGACATGGGAAATCCATCTACTATTATCAATGGCGACTGAAATTTAGTGCTTAATCCCGATGTTAAACCGGGATATGAAACTGCATTACCATTCCATAATTATCTTGAAATGCAAGTTTACAAATAGCGTTTACAAACAAAAATTTGGAAAATATTCGAAGTGAAAATATACAGGGAATTATAACTAGAACAAAGGCGCAGTGGGCAGGTATGGGTGAAATCCAACAAAACATTTCCTGGGCGTGGAAAAAAAAAAACAACTATACAAATAAGGTTATTACGAAATTAATTATATTATATAATGGGGGGAAATATCTAACAACCGAAAATGCTAAATGAACAAAAAAATTATATTATGAAAAATGATATACCTGTTCCAAAATCCAC
Organism: Hanleya hanleyi; assembly: GCA_036873755.1. Lineage (NCBI taxonomy): Eukaryota > Metazoa > Mollusca > Polyplacophora > Lepidopleurida > Hanleyidae > Hanleya > Hanleya hanleyi. Next base: position 4,226 of record JAVTVY010003251.1, on the reverse strand, counting down.
ACATTATTGACGTGGGAGCAACTGTGTTCTAAACTTTTTTCAGAATCTATTGCAGATATTTTGGACGAACCTTCATGGCTCAATAGCAGATTAAGACAATCGATTTTTATGGGACTGGGACAAAAATAGTATTAAATATGTACGTGACCTGGTCAATTTACAGGGCGGATTTTTAGTTTTATTGCATAAAATGGACATTTTTAGATTATACACGGTTACCAAAAATAATTCCAAAAGCGTTTCAACTACGAACATATATTTACCGGTCCTAGGCATAAAAAAAGGTTATTGATAAAGCAGGAAAGAGACGGAAATTATTTTTATGATGTACTAAATAATACGAATGATAAAGTTCAATTCAAAAGCAGCGAAAATTGAAACGATATTCTGAAACCCTGTCCGGATATTGATTAAAAATATATACATGTGCAAATAAGTTTAAAAGCACCCAGGAAACAAAATGACTCAATTTTCAATACAAAACTCTACACAGAATGTTATGTACAAATTCTTTTTTATAGAACATGCATATTGGAAAACGAATTGACAATCTTTGTTCTTACTGCAATAAAGAAAAGGAAAGTACAGAACATCATTTGATTTTTTTTAAATGTGGCCTGATGTGCAGAGATGGTTGAATGACACAGCAAAAATCAGGTGTGATCTGACAAATGATAAAATAAGTGGCTGGGATAAGCGGTAATACTTGTTGAATACCCTGATGCTGATTGCGAAAAGATATATGCACTAATAAATTCGAAAATTCAACATGACATCTTAACATTTTAGCTTATCAGATTCAAGATCATTATGAATCGAAAAGTTTATCGCAAATACTACATTTACGACGAACAAATTATTAAACAATGGCAAATACTGGAGAACTGCTCCAGCTTCACTGGGTTACTTGAAACATGTAGCACTTTCTGTTCAAAATTGTGCGTGTGCAATAGCAAATAATATTTCTCCAAACGATTACCGTATATAGATTATGTATGTCAATTAAATCTGTATGTAATTACTGCTTAATATAATATCTGTGTAATTAACGGAATTGGAAAAAGATAAATAAATAAATAAAAAAGCTTAATGTAATGAAATATCTAGTTCATTTGCTTCTGGTGTGATACATGTTGAATGGAGGGTGTCTGGTTCCATGTTGCTTCAAAGATTTCTTCTTTGGAACGCAACTTGGCTGGGTGGTGCTTAGTTGGTTAGCCGCGATTTGACTGAAATAAGGTTGAAAACGACATTAAACCATATTTACTCACTCACTCACTCACTACATGTATATATGTATTTCAAAACATATTCCGAACAAGCATGTTCTACCTATATGGATGTAAATGTATATTTGCGTGAGTTAATTTATTATTATTAATTAGTCAAGGTGTATGATATATAGCTTATTGGGATAGAAGGACTACGTTCTTCTTTGGAGAGAAGTAGTTGAGGTTGGAAGGATTATATCCTACTTGTGAGAGAAGTATTTGAGGTTGGAATGACTATATCCTACTTGGGAGTGAATTAGTTGAGGTTGGAAAGATTATATCCTCCATTAATAAGATTAATAAATAAAAAAAGATGAAAAGTTACGTGTAGTTCTGCAGCACAACTCGGTCCCAATAGCGCAGCCAGAGAATGGAACTGCCATCTCGGTAGTGGGAACACAACAATCTGAACAACTTCGGAGAGGATCTTCTTCGCACACTGTATAATTATAATTGTAAACACAAAAAGAATTCATGATAACTTTCTCGATTTTTCAACTTGAAATAATTCGCTCTAATAATGAATGCTATATCGCTTGCCAATGCCAACATTATGGAATTAGCGGTAATCCTGCTTGGTGACATTGAAAACATCACTATAGATCAGAACCAGAGAGAGAGAGAGAGAGAGAAATTAAGGTTTAACGTCGCGTTTAGCAATATTTCAGCTATATAGCTACGATCAAACAAAACTCCAAGCATTCCAACAAACACAAGTCAACAGCCCAGCAATCACAGAAGTAACCAACACAACACACCAAAAAGCATGCACATGCACTAAAACTTATGCAACAAACCGATTTCTTTCAAATAACCTAAAATACATGCATCTTCTTTTACCCGAATGAAAAGATCTTCTAAAATAGCTTGATAAAAAGAATCTCTTACAATCTTAAAATTTATACAGTCGACCAGAATATGTTTCACCGAGAACGAAGCAAGGATAAGGAGCAATTGGTAAATGTAAATAGTTAACAACACACCCCAACACTTGCCGTAAAGGCAATGGGGTCCGTGTAACACTTAAAAATTCAATTTTCATTGTTTTTCTCTTTGATAAAATAAAATCGAAAATTGTAAATTGACAGTCAATTTTCATTTTTTGTTTTTTCATAAAACAAAACAAAAAATTTGAAAATTCTGTCAATTTTCAATTTTCTTATTTATTTTCGCGAACACAAAATTAAAAATTGAACCGCTCAATTCTCATTTTTCGTTTATACTTTCTCAAGTCGAATAATTAAAACTGGAAAATTGAGCATTTCAATTTTCATTTTCATTCGTTCTTGCATTATGCTTGAGCAGAAAAAGAAATCAATAACACATAATTGCAACGCTTAACCGTTATGCATCTTCAATCTTGCACGGGAACGCTTTATTCGCAATGGCGCATGCGTGTGGTCTCAGGGCTAACTACTCACATGACCGGCTCCACATGACCGGGCCATCGAGTACTTTCAGGCGAGAGCACAGTAACTTGGTTATGTTGTCAAACCGTTTCTTGACGTTGTTATTTGTAAATGTTTTTTCACAACAATTTTTTCACATTTTCATGCACCACAATAACATGCAATCTTTTGCTAAAAAGACAAGAGCGTATAATTTGTCATAAATCCCAGGACGAAAATTCCCGATGAATACATGCATTCTTCACGACTCGGGTAGCTCCAATCAAATAGGAACGGATCGAAACTGCGTGGGGTGTTGAAACACAACGATTATGAGTTGACAATGTAGACGCTTTGTAGCCTTGCTATGGCCTATACGCGAACTCTTACGAATCAACTCTCGATAGACATCTGCCTGGGCCCGTTTGGCCCGGTATACGAGTAAACGGTGGGCGGTAACCGCCTCTTCTCGGGGTTGTTTTTATCTAGATGTCTATATCCGAGTCTTCCGATGTTTGTTTTGAGAGTAATGTTCGTCTGAGCGTTATAATTTAAAGACAGTTTCTCTCCAGGGAGCTAAATGATTATTTCTGGCGCACCGACTTAAATTGCTAGTTTTAATTGCAAGGTTCAGTTAAAACTGCTCACGACCGTATCATAATCAGCAATCAGTCTGATTGACCAGACATTAGCGCATGGATTTCCACAAGAAATTTATGGAAGGGAATATTTCATTACAATATAATGATTGAATACACAACAAGTAATATGAATCTACACGAACTCAGTTTGTTTAACCCTCTCTGTACCGTACCGGTAAAATTGTACCGATAGAAATGTATTTCAATGATTGGCTGTCATTGGCATGCAAAAAAAAGAATTTCTAAATGAATATTTTCATCATATTATATCTTGTTCGAAAGCTTGGGGTATTATCTTTGGAAGTATGTAGGCAATGATAAATATCTCCTCTTCAATCATGGCCTTGAAAGTGTTGATACCAGCATGGAACTGTTCAAAATGCCGGTACAGAGGGAGTTAAGGATTATAATACTAATAAAATTATGCCTACAGTTTGAGAAGTAGTCCCCTGGCTGTGTTGAGGACATTCAAGATGGCTGTGCCCATGCTCGTCTCGGTCCCACGATTCATCACGACGGACAACCAGGGACCTTCAAATTACCACAACAGATCACAAAATGACAAGACATTCGTTGTCGGAAGCGGCCCTAATCACTAAAATGTCAAGTTAGTAGTCACTCGTAATATAAGCATATTAATGTATATGTGGAGTTCATCGTGATCTTTTAGGGTCCGTTGTGGTATGTTTTGGGTCTGTAGAGGTAAGTTGTATGTGGCGGATCTGTGGTGTAATGCCCGCTGTTGTACTTTGAGTGTCTGTTCAGTTGTTGTACTTTGACGGTTGGTTGTGGTAATTTGATGGATGGGTTGAGGTCCGTTGTTGTAATTAGTAGGATCCCTCGAAAAAAAACAACCCCTTCTGATGACGTCAGACTTCGTGCCTTGCTTTGACGTAAATACATCGAAGCAAGATGACCACCTACCA
>JAVTVY010003250.1:0-35523 GCA_036873755.1 Hanleya hanleyi | reverse complement strand
AGAGGTGGAACAAACGAGAGAAAGGTTGTGGTGGGGAAGCTGAAAGCTGGAAGTCCGGTGAAACATATAAAGGAGTCTTTCTTGTTGCTAAATGAAAAGAAAAAACAGTCAAATACGGAAGATAAGCAGGAAATCAACAATGATGACGTTCGCACTGACGATTGCATTCTCCGTGACATTTCAGAAGACATCCAGTCATTTCACTGATGATATACTCTCTGTGATAGATGATGTAAACCACCGAATTGCTTCGGGATTTCATGGCGATGAAAGCTCGAACCAATACGACAACGAAAGCTGTGTCCAGTTGAATGGTGAACTAGAGGAACCCATTAATGTGGATGGAGAAATGGAAGTACCTGCTGATACTACAACACCTTCAGACAGTCTGGATGACGTGAAAAACGATTGTTTCGCCAAAATGTCTTCTGCTCTGGTTGATTCCATGCAGAAATGGAATAATATCACAGCTGATCAAATTGAGGAACTCTTCTCCAGTGCTTCCAAGCTTAACGGTTTGACCAGAGCTGATTTAGACGTCTGTATCTCAGCAATTCGAGACTTTCTGGATCGGAAGGGTCATCTGATAAAGCGTTCCTGGCAAAAATACCGGATAGTAAACCTTCTGATCGAACTATTTGGAGATAAATCAACAGTCAAGACCAATTCTAAGCGGAATAAACATCCGGTCAGTCTGCGGAAGCTGTGCAAAAATGTGATTTCAACAAAGTACCCAAAATTGGTTCTGAATGTCCTGTATGCCAACACCATTTTCCCATGTCGTCGGAAGACATGGGAGAACAAGTGTTTAATACGAGATGTGCTGATCAGTGGTTGTGAAAACCCTAGCGTTTGGTATTCTACGCCGACCATGCAAGACGGAGAGATTCTCTTTGCAGTGCTTGATACCAAACACATGCTTGTGAACGCTAGAGTGAAATGCTGTAAAACTGGAATGCCAAAGGCCGGCGTGCACCGGGAAGCATGGGTTAAAGTTGCAAAGAACAATCGGAGTAACAACGCAGGCTTATCCATTGCGCATGTGGAAGATTTGATAGACAGGCAGAGCTGTGCATTTGCGCTTGCTACGTTTTTCAAATAAGTGGAAACAGAGATGCACAAGGAAGGGGACATGAAGGAAGCACAATTTTGCAGATTGATGAGAGAATGGTACGAGGCTGAAGATGAAGCGGGACTTCCACAGGTTGAGCGCATACGGCGAAGAATAAACCTACACCAATGGTTGATTGAAGATGTGAGATTTGACGTGTTTCCACCACCTGGCACTCATATCAAAGACATTCCCGTCGTTCTGTATGAAGGACTTCTCACCAGCATAGAGCACAGAATACAGTTGTTCTCATTTGTTAAAACTGGATCCTATAGCGTACGGTCTGTCGGCAGCCAAGATGTTGAAAACTTCTTTGGAGAGTTCAGGGACTTGCACCGGGGTTGTTAGACCGGATGATGTGAAAACTGTGATCTCAAACGCCTGTGGGATCTACAAGGCCAGACTTGTTCCTAACAGGTCAGTTCTCAATATTTGATAATGCCTATGCTTAGCCCTATCAAAGCACAGAATATCGTTTGGGCCACTAATCATGTACCACAGTATAACAAGTTTTGTTAGCACTGTTTTCGTGAGGTCATATGCGTTTGTAGTGTTATCTCCCCTATAAACATCAGTGAGATACCCGTCCATTATTATTGGAATACTCGTCTGTTACCCTTACCTCTGTGTATTAATAAAATAAACGTGTGTATCAGTAAGATACTCGATCGTCCTAAGTATCAGCGATATAGCCGCCTCTAACTGTTTTCACGAGATGTAACATTGACATGTACTCGTCGTCCCTATGTATTACAAAGACACACATCTGTATGAGACTCGCCCTTTTATCGGTGTGATACTGATCCATCTGTCGCCGTAATATTATTTCTAGACACTTTGTCTTCGTATCACCTTGATACTTGTCCGTCTGTCGGTGCGATAATTGTCTGTCAGTCGGTGTGCAACTCGTGCTCATCGGTCTGTCGGCGTGATCCCGATTCGTCTGTCGATGTGATACACATCTAACTGTCGGTATGATACTTATCGGGTCGTATATTCGTGCGATATGAAGGCACTTGTTCGTGTATCACTGAGATACTCGTCTGTCTATCTACGAGATAGTCGTTTGTGCATCGCGGAGATACTCGTTCGTGTATCACCGAGATACTCGTCTGTCTATCGGTGTTAGTCTCCTCCATTTGTCGGCGTGATACACATCCGTCCGCCTTATAATCAATGTAATACCCATCCATTTGTCACTGTCACGGTCGGTGTGATACTTGTCCTTTTATCAATGTAATACTCATCCATCTGTCACGGTCGGAGTGATACTTATCCTTTTATCAATGTAATACCGGTACGTATCAATCGGTCGCCGAGATACTCATCCATCTGTCGGCGTGATACACATCCGTCGGTCGGTGTGATACTTGTCCTTTTATCAGTGTAATTTACTCGTCTATCAGTCACTGTGATACTCATTCTCTCAGTCGCTGTGATACTCATTCACCTGTCGGCGTGATACTCTACAGTCGGTCGGTGTGATACTTGTCCTTTTATCTATGTAATACCCATCCGTCTGTCACTGTGATACTCATTCTATCAGTCGCTGTGATACTCTACAGTCGGTCGGTGTGATACTTGTCCTTTTATCAATGTAATACCCATCCATCGCTCGCTGGGATACTCATCCATCTGTCGAAGTGACACTCATCCATCTGTCGGTGTGATACTCTGCCTTTTACCGGTGAATTTACTCATCCGTATTTCGGTAGGATAATCGTCATTTCAGCAGTGTATAGGTCAACTTTCACAGCATTGCATCAAAAATGAGTGCTATTTCTCAAATGTGATTGTAGTTGTCGTAACGTGTGATGTGGAAATTAGCATTGATTCTCATCCATCTGTCCGTATTTTAGGTGCTTCCAAATGAGAACGTCAGCAGCAAGACCATACCCTGTGAAACTCCCAACACGTGGGCACACATGCACGGAAGAGGCATTTGAGGAGTGGCACCGCCCTAGGCCGGGGGATATCAAGATAATTGTACCCAGGAAATACTTGTCTTACCATGTACATCCAGACTTGGGAGACAATCTTTGTGCTTGCATTGCTTGTATACAAAATTTGAACTTTCAACAACTGCTGGTTATTGTTGATATGGTAAAGATTATTGTTAGCAAAAATGGTGACTTTTCTATAAACCTAGCTACCACGTTGTACAATTTATATTTATTTTATCATTTGTGCGAAATTACATGTATCTCGCTTCCCACCGATACAATTTCGGATTTCTGTGTGTATCTTCTGTAGAGATCATGAATTCGATGACCCGAGGAGGAGGAAGATCAACCCAAAACGAAAGAGGAGTGAAGTCCAACTACCTGGAATGCCCGCAAGAGGAGCACAGCCAGTGAGGGCACATCACAAAAGGGACGAGGCAAAGATTTTGCCTCATAAGCGGATTGGGATTGAGATCGACTGAATAGCGAAAGAAAAACAGGAAGTTTATATTGATGAGAATGGTTCAACTGTCTGCAGAGACATCTGCATACACATTTAGTAAATCAGCATGGTTTTATCTGGAAATTTGGGCGAACGATTATTTCCTACAGCGAATATAATAATCTGATGGTAATTGTATCATACGTAACTGTATCTTCCCTAGCTTGTGCTAATACTGGAGTAACAGAGCGATATTTCATATGTGAAGAATTTTGAGACGTTGTTTGACCTGTGGTTACTGGCAGCTTGTGGTACCCGAACTCAGTTGAAACATAAAGGATGAAATGATACAGCGAAGCTTCGTCATTGGAATGATTTTTTTGCACTGATCATCAATGAGTACTAGTATACTGTGCTTAAATTCCAAGTACGGTAATTTCCCTAATAATTCACCTTCCAAATTTAATTCGAAAACGGTCGATTTTTCCCCTGTCGTGATTTTTTCCATCCTAATAAAACGAAAACGGGAGCATTTTCAATATACTCATGAAACAATAAATTCGAACACTCCCGTTTTCGTCGTGGAGTTCGTGCCGCTGAAAGTAAAGTGAATGTGTTACTCAGAATAATTTCTGTACAACTAAATCGTGACTAACGATACGCGTTGACACAGAAATAAAATACAAAAGTTCAGTTTTTGTGGTCAGAAGTCCCTAACCGGGTTCTCATTAGCAGGAGGTTGGAGGCGAAAATGCCCGTCAACTGGCCATTTTGATGCACCTCTACGAGATCAATAGAAAAAAAATTAACGGAAATTCGAATGATATTTTCGATGTCTCATTTTCTTTACTAAACAGATGATATGGAAGGACAAAGATATAAATGTTTCCCTCTGCTTGTCCCGGTCAGGGCTTCGGCGTAGTAGTTAGTTTGTGCACAACTCCTATGTCGAGGGAGCCATTATTTCATTTCTTCAGATGTGCATGATGTGTCTCATACATTTTGACTGCAGAAAGGGGGCAGTTGAGTATTTCATTTGTGCTACGGGGAGATGTCAACAGACATGGATGCCATTTTGGATCTTCCATGAATATCAGCGTAACATATAATTCGAACACAAGCGTTTTTCTGGAATTACCGCGACAAATAATTCGAAAGTAGCCAATTTTTGAAGTTGCGAGTTTCATCACTGCATCGCGAATTATTAGGGAAATTACTGTATATTGACTTGTAGATTCTACTTAGCCAACTCAACAATCACGACTTAATGCACAATTGTAAACCAATGGTTTAGAATCATATATTCTAGAAAATATATATGAAAAACACTAACGGTATGTATTATACAACGCGTATACTCTATATATGCCCTATACCGGGACTTTCTTCCAGTTGTGTTTTCTTTCCGCATTTTTCTAGAAAATGTGATTCATAAACGCTCAGGTTGCCGGTGCCTTATGTGACAACGAAACTTGATCCTTTTTTTAGAACTGGTTACGACTTCCACATACACCATGCAGATTCCATTGATCTAAACTTGGATTTTAGATGAAGTCCACGCATCCAGTCGGTATTTAAAATACGAAAACGTGCATACAAATTGCCTTTTTAACTGGAGCAAGTACGTCAACAACCCAAGTTGTAATCGGGAAAACCACGGGATTGAGAAGAACGGTATATTCCGAACTTGAAATTTACGAGAGAAGGGCCAGGCAATACAATTTTTACCCGAAAATGCAACTATGTATGCTTTCACAACCCTAATAAAACATTTTACAAAGGTGAAAATTTAACATCCCAAATTGTGCCAATATATCGAGCAAACTAACAGATTGGCACGAGGTACGGGAAATAAATGTACCCGTAAATATAAATCACATGTAATTAAATTTTCATCAGAAGACACCAAAATTGAGGGAACACATTTCGTTCTGCACAACATATGAAGAAATAAAAATAAAATTACCCGTCGATGCAGTTCTCTGCATGTTTCTTACATGCACAGAGAAATTACGAAATATAACATTTTCGGCAATATTTAGAAAATAAAGAGATTGGAAAGAAATACGGTACGGCATATCCTGAGCCTGGTGTTGCAGGATGTTGAACAATAATGTAAATACAATCATTTCAACATGTTTTCAAGGGTAGAATTTGCGAGGACACCTAAAATAACTATGCATTTCTTTTTTCAACACATTATCAAATCAAAAGATGAAAATACATATACCCGTAAATTTAAACCTTCGATATGACTATGGCCAGTTCTGTTATGATGGAATGTAACATGAATATATTTACAAAAAGAATGGACGACGCCTTCACCTAAAATCAGAGATTTTGCAGTAATACTTCACGGATTTGTCCTTCGAGAACCGTGATACTCAATGTCTTTGAATTATTCTGTGTTTTACAAAGGTGGCTCTTTATGCCAACCAAAGTGTTTCTTTGGTAGTTTATATTTTCTTCTTTGGAGGGATTATTTTTGGCACGTCAAACTGGGGCCGAATCTTGGCTCGAATGTACTGCGTCCTTTACGTCAGTATTTCGTATACAGCGAGACATTGGCAAGGAATACACTCTGAAAACTTGTGTATACAAAAGCACACAATTTTGTAAAAGAAAAAGAAAAGAAATAAAATACTATACCGGCCGGGTACAGTCTGTATGATAATTGTTGATACACTTCTTTGTTCTTTTTGTAAGCATTATAGTTTTGGGAATGTATACTCAGAAATTGCGATGATATAAAAAAACAGAATCCAAAACTCAGAAGCAAAGCAACTTGTCAACCTAGATGTTGCATTTTACATTATTGCGGTGGTACGACATAGATGATCTCCACTTGAAGGTTTTGAGGCATTTGGTGCACCTGGATACGCTTCTGCAGATTGGTGCATCCCATGGACGTGATCAGTAAGAGTCTTCTTCTTTGCAAAGCATTTACCGCATGTATCGCATTCAAACTTCTTGTCCCCTTTTTGGCGACATTTTTAACATGCACCTTCAGATCACCAGGATACACATATCCGGCCCCACATTTAGAGCATCTGCATTTCGTATTGGCGTGGTTATTCATATGACCGTCATAGTGGTTTTGGTCATAAACGTGTTGTGGCATATGGAACAACAGTACCTTGGGGTTCCATGGTATTTGTTGCGATGACAATGGAGTCCCTGTCTACTGGTAAATTTCTTGCCACAGAAATGGCAAACGAAGCCGATGGAGCAGAATTTGGTGTGGGCATCTCTGGACCATTTCACTTTGAATGTTCTGCTGCAAATTGGGCAGCGGTACGATGTTTCAGTATGTACGTCCCTGTGCCGCTGAAGACTGAACCTCCATTTAGTGGAAAAGTTACATTTATGGCAATGAAATGTGTTAGACTTTGCGGACTTCTTCGTGGATCTGTCGTGGACTGGTTGTGGGCCTACCAGTATTTCGTGAAATGATTCTTCCTCTGGTATTACTTCTCCTAAAACAATGTAAATACTATATGATAACATGAAATTGAAACGGATCGTGGTGCCGTAGTGTGGGTTCTGAGATATGAAATCCCAGTGGAATAATTAAGTCATCAGTCGGCCCTACACATGAACACTTGTATCAGTCCGGAATAGACATCGCTATAGTATATGTGCACAGTAATTGCACTTCGATTTTTACTATGCACGCCAAAAAGGCGCACAGGGACTCATCGAACAGTCGAAGAAATCCCCTCGGCAAAAATACGGACAGTCTCATTTCAGGACATGAGCACTTGTTCCTAAATATTGGCCTCTTTATACTTAAATTTACCCCCTCTGTGCCAATCATATTTGATTAACTACTATTCTAGTTTATTATAATATACAGACCAAGATGTCAAAGCCTATAATACAAGAAATGTTATTTCTCTCGGTTGAAGCATGAATTAGAGAGAAATTACTTTCTCTGGTTGGTGTAATGTGTTTATGTAATCAATTGTTTTGTTTAACAATTGGGCTTGACCTCAGGGCGGTGTTTCCCGCCCTGAGATATGTATTAAACTAAGGAGTTGTAACGAAGTTTCCATTCAGCACGACTGACTGGGGATATTAATATGATGCGAAAGATAACGTATATGAATACTAATATGGCTGCAGAGCCGGAGAATACTGGATATTAATATGATCTGAGAGATAATTTATGTGAATATTAATATGGCTGCAGAGCCAGAAGAATACTGGATATTAATACAATTGGAGAACAAATGGTTTTGGGTACTCGTATGGCTGCGAAGCTGAAGGAATACTGGTAAAATGTTGACAGCAGAGGTAAATGAATTCTGGAAATGTAAAGACGTATTTTAGTGCTCTAATTGGCAGAGGTGAGAGAGAACATGGCAGGGGAAAAGAGAGAGAGAGAGTGAGAGAGAGAGAGAGGTGGTAATGGAAGGGTGAAAATGTGACAAAGACGGACTCAGCCTTGAGAACTTGTAAATAGTGTACATTCTGCACCACGCTTTAATTTGACTAATATTTTGTGGAATAACTCATTGGAGTTAACATATGCAATATATATTTATACATTCTGTTTATAGTTGGTTAAAGGAACCGGAAGCAGTAGGATAGTTAATGGGTAAGAGGAGATTTGAACAAGATCGTTTTAACATTAAATTAATGTGTTACGTGTATGATTTGCGCATGACTGTTGGGATGTGAGTTGGTGTCGTTTTCGGCGATGTTGAGAACATCGTGGATTGGCAATAAGTGCGAATATTGATGATGCATTAAAAAGTGTGTTTGTTTTTTGTATATTTATATTTGCAGAGATTTTTAGGCGAGATTGGAGGTAGTTTGTAGAAGAAAAGGTGTTCTTGTTGCCTCTTTTATTAAGTCGTACAGAGCCTCTAACAACAGCAATCCTGATACAGCCTGACGATGAGTGACGTTTGTGAATCAGCTGAGGACACATATGTTGTATCTGTGAAGGTTTGACAAGCATTTAAACATATTTAAATAGTCAATTGCGATGCAGATATCCAGATATGTGTAATGGAATCTAGTCATGTTATATATAAAACTGGAAGTATCAGGGTGTGATATATGCCGCTGGGCGAAAAGTCTTAATGATCAGAATTAAGCTCTGTGTGGTAAATTTTGGCGTAAACTGAAATTAGATGCTGAGAATAAATTGTTTGTAAATGTTCACAAGTTTATGTTTTAATGCAAAAGTATTTACTTGTAAATGAATAATCTGTTATGAGTATATTTGTCTCTTTATGCATGTTATCGACAACATTGTTTTCGGAATATTTTAAGGGTATATTGTGTTATTAGTGTTTTTTGTTGACGACCAGTGTTATAAAAGAATGGAGTATGGATGAAATTACATGTAAGTTTATATCGATTTCAGAAAGACATGGTTAAAAAAGATCTATATAGTTACTCTACCATTTAATCATTTAAATGAGTCAATTCCGAGAATTATGATGTGTATGTATGTCCATAGCTCAGAATGGTGAGAGTAAAAATTGCTGTCAAGATATATTGGAATAATCCAAATGCATTCAAAATATCATGCTTAGCGAGTAGTGAAGGCAGAGTGAGATTGTGAAAATTATATAGAAGCGTTTATATGTTGTGTGGGTGCAGTTGTTGTTCCACCCACACAACGCCGGGAATTCTGTATGTAAATATGCTGTTTATATAGATATAAATTTTTCTGTATTCTGTAACAAGGGTGAAAATCAATTCACGAATAAGTTTTTATCCTTAGACCATTGACCCTTTCTTTGGTGTTCAGTTACGGTCCCAGCAGTATTACCAAATATGGAGTTATGTGTTGATTATTGGTGATTTGTTTATTTCATAAACAAATGGAACCGGGTACCAGAGAAATGTTATTTCTCTCGGTTGAAGCATGAATTAGAGAGAAATTACTTTCTCTGGTTGGTGTAATTTGTTTATGTAATCAATTGTTTTGTTTAACAATTGGGCTTGACCTCACCACCCTGAGATATGTATTAAACTAAGGAGTTGTAATGAAGTTTCCATTCAGCACGACTGACTGGGATCGTGCTGGTAAATTTTTAACAAAATTAATAATTGCATATGATAAGTTAATGGCAATTATATTTGATGGTTATCAATTGATGGCGCATGTTGGTTTAGGGTTTCTGTATTAATATTTGGATATTGTTTCTTATTCGATTATGTCTTAAAGTATTATTTATATATATACTTTGTTGCCTTAGGCAACAGTTTGAGTATGTGTTTGTAGTACATGTTATTGCTTAAATGAGTAACCGGTTGGGGGCAGGTTTCCTCCCTATTATGACTGGTTATGGTCGGGGGGGTTGTTCCTGGCCGGCGGCAGGCATTTTTTTTTATATAAGTTATTCTCTAGTTTTATCTGAAAATAATTTGTTTAACGAGTTGTTTCAGTATAGCGCTGATATTCCCTATCAGTGTTATGGTGTTTGATGTCGTTTATATGCATTTGACCTCATCGGAGTATCGTAACATTGTAGAAATGAATGGTAGATTTCTACCGCTGTTTGTCAGAATAAAGAGAGCGTACGGCCCCAGCAGTATTACCAAATATTGAGTTATGTGTTGATTATTGGTGATTTGTTTATTTCATAAACAAATGGAACCGGGTACCAGAGAACAATCCACTTCATAACTGTAAAATTCGACACAGTTTTGATAAATTTCTAACATGAACACGATTATGACGAGAACGAGATAATTTATGAACTTTAATTTCACACAGAATTTGCCAAAATAAACCTAGAACTTTATCTCATTCAATTTCTCCCATAAAGTGATGTGTAACACGCAGAAAATTGTAAAATGCTTACCCTCCATCTCAGCGCACGTGTCGACTGGCTCCGATTACGTCATAAATGGGCACAGATGGATCCTCACGCATGTATCCCAGCCAGACAGGCTTACACACTGTGAGATTGGTGCATCAAAACGGGATCACGCTGTACTGGTGTGTGATGACGGCGTGGTTGGGTAGGTATGGTGCGCTGTGGTTCACGAGACCGGTGAAAACTCAAACGAGGTGGTGAACGGGAACGTTGATTCCTATAATCACGTAAAGGTGACCGGGATCTGCGCTAATCTCGACGACGTCGACGTGACGGGGACCGAGATCGGTGTCGGGAAAATCGAGATCAGCGTCGGGAAGAACGAGATCGGTGACGTGAATTACGGGAATGTCGAGATGTGGTATGGCCCGAACGTCGTGGGGAAACAGTGCGAGTCCCGGTAGCTGTTTGTTCAGTTGCTATATTGGAAGGGGTCGCTGTGTCAACAATAATAGAAGACATAATAGGCATAGAAGAAAGGTTTTGTTGTTCTTGGATAACAAAAGGTAGGTCAGGCTCAGTGGTCAATGTCTTTCTCTTTCCCTTTGTCCTCTTTCCTTTGTTTCCGTCAGCCTTTGTAGTCCGCAAGGCTGGGGGACTGATTGAGTAATTGTTACTCCCGATAACATCTGGCCAGGTAGGTTTTCGACACGTATGGTGCCGCTTGGAGGAATTACAGGTGAAACAGGTGACAGGATATCTGGCATGTCCTCGTTGATGTTTCTATCAACTTGGAGATTAATTTCGGCTTGTTGCTTGTCGATGGGTGCCAACTCCACATCTACCGCGGCCTGCAATAAAGAACTCCGTCTGGCCTGAGCATAATTGTACCAGGCTTGGACGGACCAAGAAATACACTCAAGGCACGTATTTTTCCTATAACATAAATGCGTTTTACAGGAAAAACAAAGCGAATGTGAGTCCAAATGTGACCAAGTTTGTCTGCAAGATGTGCAGCGCTTAATATTCCCAATGGTTTTATGCATTGTTTACAATGTTGAACTAATCTAGACTGAATATTTCCTTGTCAGGATAGACAAAATCTCATTCTAGCAGAGCTCTCTTTCTAAACACGTCCACACGCTGTGGCTGTAGGAAGAACATGAGGCTGCACCTAAAAGGTGCTTTGACCCCTCAGCACAATATGTCCAGCGAATAACAGGTTGACATAAAAATCTGCTGAATTCTGTCAAATTTATTTACCCACATATGTATTAATGTTGATTCAAGAGAATACTCAACGATTAGTATTTGCTAGTACCGGCTTCAGTCATCAATCCTGTGAAGGGATATCGATCCAAGACTGTGTGGATCGATACCTCAAGAAAAGTTAGTAAAGATCTGGTGAATAGTTCTTCATAGATGAAGATCTATTCCAGGGAAGAGTCGAGTGTGTGTGTGTAGTACTCAACATCTCTGGGTTACTAGGGATATTCACTGTGAGTATCAGAGCTGTCAGTCAAATTGTAACTGAGATCTAGCCCGGACAAAAGTTAGTGACGGAAAATTTCAAAGGGCCATAACTCTGTACAGAAATGACGTAACACGAAATAAACATGACAGTGCACATGTCTGGGATACTAGGGATATTCACTGTGAGTATCAGAGCTGTCGGTCAAATAGTAACTGAGATCTAGCCCGGACGGCAAAATTTCAAAGGGCCATAACTCTGTAAAGAAATGACGTAACGCGAAATAAACATGACAGTGCACATCTCTGGGATACTAGGGATATTCACTGTGAGTATCAGAGCTGTCAGTCAAATTGTAACTGAGATCTAGCCCGGACAAAAGTTAGTGACGGAAAATTTCAAAGGGCCATAACTCTGTACAGAAATGACGTAACACGAAATAAACATGACAGTGCACATGTCTGGGATACTAGGGATATTCACTGTGAGTATCAGAGCTGTCGGTCAAATAGTAACTGAGATCTAGCCCGGACAAAAGTTAGTGACGCAAAATTTCAAAGGGCCATAACTCTGTAAAGAAATGACGTAACGCGAAATAAACATGACAGTGCACATGTCTGGGATACTAGGGATATTCACTGTGAGTATCAGAGCTGTCAGTCAAATAGTAACTGAGATCTAGCCCGGACAAAAGTTAGTGACGCGAAATTTCAAAGGGCCATAACTCTGTAAAGAAATGACGTAACACGGAATAAACATGACAGTGCACATCTCTGGGATACTAGGGATATTCACTGTGAGTATCAGAACTGTCAGTCAAATAGTAACTGAGATCTAGCCCGGACAAAAAATTGGGCTGAGGGGTAAAAAGGATTTGGGGAAGTGCGTTTGGGCGCAGGCGCAGTGTAACCTATTGGCTGAGGCTCCAGAGGGTGAGAACTTTTTAGTCTACAGCAGGATCTCAATAGCGGATAAAGGGCAACACAATAGCAGGTGTAGATTTGAGAAATAAATTAAGAGTGCTATTTATAAATTGACTTCCATGATCTTTGAAAACAGTTTAATGACCCAGAAGCCTTCATAAGGCAGTACAAATGTGCCAAATATCCAGTCTCCAGCGCCCTTTGAGATGTTACATTCACCTTGCTGTTCACAAATGTCATGAACTAGATCAAGTTCTCCCTTAAATATTTTGTTCACAAGCAAATAGGCCTGCGACTCACATTTTGACATCTGTGAACTTTGAAAATAGGTCAAGGTCAGTCCGGAGTGAACTTGAACTAGAGGTCTTCATAAATCAGAATTGTGCAAAAGATTAAGATTCTAGGACAATTCCAGATTTAGAAGCACAAGCCCCATTATATGTAACGGCTTGACCCAGAGAGAAAACGAAAGACCGCTCGTGACGATAAGTTAATTCAGCTCGGCTTCCGCAATTCTGTTCTCTTGTTTCATTAAATAAATGTATCAACCTGGGTTACATTTCGTTGAATAAATATTACTGATGACGGGTGGTTTGCATCAGGAGTGTAAGAAGAACGAATATCCATAGAATGCCGCATCTGACACTTTAGCGGAGTGCTTTATTTGCATATGAATAGACTTTCTGGATAAATTTGAAGAGATATATTAATTAATTATGATTGTTATCAGTGTTCGTAACTAACAGTCAACATGGTCAACAGATATTTTGTTTGCATGGAAGTACAAATAACAGGGTTCATACACTTACACTAAAACAAAATTCCAGGAGTTTTCCAGGTCAATAATTTCAAATTTCCAGGTATAATTTTATTGCAATTCCAGGAGTTTCCAGGACTTTTTCACGGGTTATTCAAGCATGGTTTTGAAACTACTACGTAAGATCATGTTCCTTTATAAAACACTTTCGTTAAAGAAATCTCGAATGGTGAATCCAGTTGCTGATTTTCTCTGTTCAAGTAACTGTTTGTGTTTAACACCCTTGGCGTGACTACGAATGGCAGGCTCCCCCATATTGGAAATATCAAACGTTTTTTGACAAACTTTACATCTCGCGTTGGACTTATCTGCACCCCGTTCCAACCAGGCGGTGTAATTTGGTTGACTGAGCCAGCGCTCGTTGAAGACACATTTTCCAGGGGGCATAGTCAAGGTTCAAAAGTTCACCGAAGCGTGTCAACATTGACGGTAAACAAATTCTGAGCGGGAATTCTAGCAAAAGTGATTGAAGACCACTTTACGGCGAGTACAACTCTTAACCATTGATGTCGCAAACGAACTCAGTGAGTAGTCTCCCTTTATTCAGTTTCCCTTTACGGCAAGTCGCGCACCTGTCACGACAATGAATGTTCGACGACCGGTCACCCAACATGAACAATGATAGTTTCGATTGATTTGATTACAGTTTACGGAGTTTCAACGTATATCATAACATTTGACCAGGCAAAAACGTTCGATTCGTGTGATTTGATTAAAATTAAGGAGTTTCCAGGACTATCACTTTATTTTTTAGAACATTCCAGGACTTTCCAACACTAGAATTAAATTCCAGGAGTTTTAAGGAGTTTCCAGGAGCCGTGCGAACCCTGAAATAAATCAACCCAACATCGCCACGAGGAGTTAAAGGCGAGCCGCGATTTTGATAATTTTCAGTGATATACAGTGTCACGGTCTCTCATAAAACTCCCATGACTCATTGCGTCACCTTTGGCGGTTTGACTCGGGACGCTGTAGTTGCATTCACGGCTGTAGGAGTTGTTTCCTGACATTGCAAAATTGTCTCCCCTGGTAGTTCGCCAGTTCCCGCTAGGAGGCAATGTTTTCAACTGGATGCGCTATAACGAGTAACATGCTGTCGATGATACTGAATACATCTTTGCATACTTCTAGTTTTCATCAACTTCTGGTTATAGAGATATTGCAATCAGAACATTAGGGATGGACGGACAAATTAACAGCATTTCCATCATTAAGGTGCAGGAATGGTTATTATTGTCTCGCATGCTATTTAGCAGATCTGCTACTTCGCAAATAATTTCTAAAATCAGTGATATTTAGAAAGGGGTGTGCTATTTTGAAGATAATTTCTAGGATTACTGCTAGTTAGCACTTTGACTTGCCTGTTCCCAAATGAAATATATTGTATAATTAGCACAAATGCTAAATATTCAATATTTCGTTCTAAATTGCAGCCAGAAGAAATATTCAATATTCATGATAACTCGCAAACGCAAATTGTCGGACTGCCCCTCCCGAAAGAAAATATATTGTATACATGTAATTAGCACAAATGCTAAATATTGAATATTTCTTCTAAATTGCAGCCATGATAAATATTGAATATTTCTCCTAAATCGCAGCTCCAAATTGTCCGATTGCCTCTCCTTAAAGAAAATATATTGTATAATTAGCACAAATGCTACATATTTTCAATATTGCAAGGACTGGTGATTAAGGAGGTTTAAGGCAGTCCTACCCCTTATTTGCTGGTCTGTGCAACTCCTCTGGCAATAACAGGGATTATTCTATCATTCTTCCTGGTTAAACAACGCGCATGCGCTGTTATGTAAGGATTTTTAAGACAGTCGCAAGTACATTTTCATTTGTGGTCTGTGCAACTCCACTCAGACAATAACAGATTATTCTATCGTTCTTCCTGGTTAAACAACGCGCATGTGCTGGTATATAGACTGTTTAACCCTATCTGACCTGGGCTTTTGGGGACCTGTCGTGGCCTAGCGGGGGGGGAGGCGGAATGGCCCCCCTAAATATTTTTCTGACCCCTTGAGCTAGGGGGCTGAAACTTACCACACTATACCCTTGGGTCAAGCTCTACCACAAAATGTAAAAAAATCCAAGATGGCCGACTTGATGACGTCACAGTGACGTCATTTTATAGTAGATTATAAATGTGCTAAATATTGAATATATTGTCTTTTCTCTGAAAAGACTCGTGTGGATATTTAACTGCGAATCTCTTCTATTTAGTATAGATTATAAAAGTGCTAAATAATGAATATATTGTCTTTCCCAGACGCCAGCTACATATTTAAGTGCGAATCTTTTCTAATTATATGATATTGTTACCAGGCCATGGTAATGTTCAGATTGATAGTTCAATTTGATAGCAATTTTATATCATACAAAGTATATTGTTTTATTGTCTAATAATATTCGCATGTTCATATTAGTATATACTGAGTGAAGACAGCTGCATTGATGTTACATGTATACAATTACATTTCTCTCAGATACATGTACATTGTAAGTAATTGGCTGTTGGTTCAACCATGGAGGTATAAATCAAAAGGAGACACGGCTCCACAAGCCAGGACTGACTGGCCAGCGCTCACGCCCGCTGAGCTTTTGTGTTTTGAATAGCCGTCCAGCTGGGCTGCGTCTCTTTCATGTTCAATGTACGATGCCGCTCTCTGATCCTGCGACTCCGTTCTGTTAAATTAGAAATGGCCGGAAGTGAGGTGTCATCATGCGCAGTCTCCACAAATTAAAATCCCCAAGTGAAAATTATGCGCATATGTCATGTTTATTTATTTGAAATAATTTCCCTTATCACAATATTTGAGTCATGGCTGTATGTCTTATTGGTGCTGAGCTACGGGACTTTGAAAACAGGCTGTCATTTCTCTATCTATATTGTATTTTCTCCTTTTATGCTAACTTCCGCATTTCCAAACATGACCCAAAAATGTGAGCGAGTAGCTATTACTATAGGGAATCGGAAAATCTATTGTTCTTACGGGAGGCTTATCCCGTTCGTGCAAAATTAGCGATTGAAAATATACATATTTCTCCATTTTAAATACATGGTGACTTCTGCCAAAATATGAAAATTGCACAGTTTTAATGACAAAATAACCCACTTTCCGCATTTCAAATCGGGAAAAAGTTATGCTTATGTTAAAGATCGTAAACAGATCTATATCCTCGTGTTTAGCATTTCCGGGAGGCTTTACCTCAATTTGAATAAAATGGGATTTAGTAAGCATTACTTCGGCGTTTTATCTGTATTTGATGCTTCAAGAAAGCTATTAAGTAATGACCCGGCGTCCGTTTGTGTATACCCCCGTGGGAGCTGATTGCTCGGTGAGTAATCCGCGAATACACAATTGGCAGTGCGATCGTTTAACGGTCGCTTCTGAGATTATAACAGGCCCATTGAATGTTATTGTTTTGCCGTTAGAAGATTGCGATTGCAGGTATTTATAATCAAGTAAAAGATATTACTCAAGCCAGGACAAATTATTGTAAATACCACGAAAAATATATACATGCGGTGTTCCTCACAATGGGAAAAGAACACTTTTTTATATTTAAAGCCAGACTAGCGATATTTAACATCAGTTTAATGGATAAATATTAATATTACGAGTGACGTGTCTGGATTGTTCCATGGATTCTTCGCCCTTTGATGATTCTTTGATCTCTAAAGATCAATTTGAACATTATCAACATGGAAGTTCAAACCCCATGACGTGATCCCATAAGTTGCTTGTCCAATCTTGTATAAGCTTCCATTTATCATAATTATTGCACATATCTTCCCGGTATAATTCGCAAACAGATTATTATACGGTTCTTGTTTTCATGTTGTGGAATTGTACCCCATGCGAAGGGGTACAAAGACAAAGGAATCCTCCCTGCGATTACAATTACAATGTATAATGAACACCTATTTACCAGTATAACCTGACCGATAAACTGACGGACGAAATTGTACATAGTCGCTTCTTCTTCTCTTCTATTTATATCTCCCTCCGCCCTCTCCTTGCTATGTATTTATTATTTATATAGCGCTTGTAAACATCTTGAATGAACTAAGAAATTACCGTGAAATTAAAATAAAGCGTTGAGTTGGTGGGCTGCGATACCCGTATGGAAAGGGGCCCTTAAACTACAATATTAATCAAAATTCAATCCATCTTACAGATATACAAGTCTGGAATATGAATTACTTATCTGATATCGGTAGGCTTTAGAATATAATTTGTTTCAGTTATCGTGATTATTGCACCCAATCTTCTTCGTAGGCCTATACGCATGGAGGTATAAATCAGATTTATACCTCCATGGTATACGTGACAAAGAGATTATTATAAGGTTTTGTTTTTATATTGCATTATATCCCATGCTATACAACTTCATTTGCATTTGTAAGCTGAGAATCAGTCATCAAATAAAACACATTCTTACGGACAAGTACTTCTTGCAAAAATCATTAACCGGGCACGTGTACGCTCCGTTACAAAATCTTGTTTTCTACTCATGGAACTTCTCATGTTGATAAATATAATATGTAATTCAAGTGATCTAAGTCTCTTCAAAACTACAAAAACTTTTTTTACACAAACTACGCCTGATGGTGATCAACGCAACGGGAGGTTAATTGGCAATAGCCACTTCGAATACACAACGCATAATAGGTCGACATCAAGTCCATGGCACGCATGCGCCTGAAATCGACTGCTACCGAATCAACAGCGGACATGGCCGAGCCAGCTATAATCCCTCAGGTTAATCCGCTATACCCTGCTGTGTCGGCATCGTACATTGAACACTTTCATCACCCCAATCTGTGTCTCCTTTTGATTTATACCTCCATGGTTCAACAGAGCTGCTGAACATGTACTGGCACAGTCAATCTGTGTAGGTGGATTAAAAGTTAATCCGTATTGTAGATGTGCTGCTGTTCTGGGTATTAATTAATAGGGAACAATAACTTAATTTTGAATGCACGGTTAGCCAGTATTTAATATGCATGTTACCTGTTGTCAGGTAACTTCTGGTGTTTATAGTTATGTTATCCTTTGGTCACCAGAAGGGGTTAAAAGCAGGCACCCAAAGGCAGAAGTGGGCAGAACTGACCATGGAGGTCAGCATGAGGACATGACTTGGTACATAATATGCGGTCACATGTATATTGCATACATGTAAGTCTAACACATGTATATTGCATTAATGTGAGTGTGTTCAGGGGGAATTGTCCACTGAGGACAAGTCAGAAGGGTGACAAGCAGTTCCATGTATAATTGAGACATGTAGGCCTGCATTCAAAGACTATACAAACAGAGCAACTTGAAAGTGAACCGTCCATTTGGAATTACCCGCCACAACTATTTATACCTGTGTCGGGTGGAATCAGGTCCGATCAACAGTGTAAGAACTAACATGGACTACGGCGAGATGTTGTACCGTTGACTGTGCTATTAATAAGTGACTTGTCGTCACTCAGTGTATAAGTTTATATGCCATGATCACCTGCAGTTATATTCAGCAATGTAAATAAACCATGCACACTATACATTGGAGAACTTGGACTTCCGTCGTTAATATTTGAGGTTACCGACAATCGTCAGCTCCCCACAGACATTTGTCTGGTAACAATATTATAAAGGTGCTAAATATTGAATATATTGTCTTTTCCCAGACGCCAGATAGATACTTAACTGCGAATCTCTTCTAATTATATGATATTATCAAAGTGCTCAATATTGAATATATTGTCTTTCCCAGACGCCAGCTACATATTTAACTGCGAATCTTTTCTAATTATATGATATTATAAAGGTGCTAAATATTGAATATATTGTCTTTTCCCAGACGCCAGATAGATACTTAACTGCGAATCTCTTCTAATTAGATGATATTATCAAAGTGTTAAATATTCAATATATTGTCTGCTCTCAAACGTCACCTACATATTTAAATGCGAATATATTCTAATTAGATGATATTATAAAGGTGCTAAATATTGAATATATTGTCCTTTCTCCGACACGGTGTTACAGATATTTTGATGCGAATCTCTTCTAATTATATTAAATTATAAAAGTGCTAAATATTGAATATATTGTCTTTTCTCCGAAAAGGGTCTTGTGGATATTTAACTGCGAATCTCTTCTAATTATATGATATTATCAAAGTGCTAAATATTGAATATATTGTCTTTCCCAGACGCCAGCTACATATTTAACTGCGAATCTTTTCTAATTATATGATATTATAAGGGTGCTAAATATTGAATATATTGTCTTTTCTCAGACGCCAGATAGATACTTAACTGCGAATCTCTTCTAATTATATGATATTATCAAAGTGCTCAATATTGAATATATTGTCTTTCCCAGACGCCAGCTACATATTTAACTGCGAATCTTTTCTAATTATATGATATTATCAAAGTGCTAAATATTGAATATATTGTCTTTCCCAGACGCCAGCTACATATTTAACTGCGAATCTTTTCTAATTATATGATATTATAAAGGTGCTAAATATTGAATATATTGTCTTTTCCCAGACGCCAGATAGATACTTAACTGCGAATCTCTTCTAATTAGATGATATTATCAAAGTGTTAAATATTCAATATATTGTCTGCTCTCAAACGTCACCTACATATTTAAATGCGAATATATTCTAATTAGATGATATTATAAAGGTGCTAAATATTGAATATATTGTCCTTTCTCCGACACGGTGTTACAGATATTTTGTTGCGAATCTCTTCTAATTATATTAAATTATAAAAGTGCTAAATATTGAATATATTGTCCTTTCTCCGAAAAGGGTCTTGTGGATATTTAACTGCGAATCTCCTCTAATTATATGATATTATCAAAGTGCTAAATATTGAATATATTGTCTTTCCCAGACGCCAGCTACATATTTAACTGCGAATCTTTTCTAATTATATGATATTATAAGGGTGCTAAATATTGAATATATTGTCTTTTCCCAGACGCCAGATAGATACTTAACTGCGAATCTCTTCTAATTGCATGATATTATCAAAGTGCTAAATATTGAATATATTGTCTGCTCTCAAACGTCACCTATATATTTGAATGCGAATATATTCTAATTAGATGATAAAATAGAGGTGCTAAATATTGAATATATTGTCCTTTCTCCGTCACGGTGTTACAGATATTTTGATGCGAATCTCTTCTAATTATAGTAGATTATAAAAGTGCTAAATATCGAATATATTGTCTTTTCTCCGAAAAGGGTCTTCTGGATATTTAACTGCGAATCTCTTCTATTTAGTATAGATTATAAAAGTGCTAAATATTGAATATATTGTCTTTTCCCAGATGCCAGCTACATATTTGGGTGCGAATCTTTTCTAATTATATGATATTATAAAGGTGCTAAATATTGAATATACTGTCTTTTCCCAGACGCCAGATAGATACTTAACTGCGAATCTCTTCTAATTAGATGATATTATCAAAGTGCTATATATTCAATATATTGTCTGTTCTCAGACGTCAGCTACATATTTATGTGCGAATCTATTCTAATTAGATAATATTATAAAGGTGCTAAATATTGAATATATTGTCCTTTCTCCGACACGGTGTTACAGATATTTTAATGCGAATATATTCTAATTAGACTAGATTATAAAAGTGCTAAATATTAAATATAGATGATATTAAAGTAACCCACTTTTCTACCAACTGCGGAGTTTAGCAAAAATATCTGCACAATATTGCCAAGTATGCTATATAGCACCATGTTAAAGCATAGGAAATTTGAAAAGTATCTAAAAAAAAGCCAATCCTGCACCTAACTCATTTCCATAGTCCCCTCCCACTTATGGGATGGGGGACAAAAAAAAATGCCTCCATGACTGCACAGGTAGAAACGAAAATCAACTACTCATAAATTTATGGGCGAAGCTCACAGCAAAATCAGGCTATTGTCTGAGGTGCAGAAAACCCAGATTTAGATCAATGGCCCAGCTACAAACTCTCCTTTCCCCTGATATATTTTTGCTAACTTGACCTGTTGACCAGTCCTAAGGGGTGGACAAGGTCATATTTGCACACACAGGATACAGATAGCAAACACAGACAGTGTGCTCTGAGTAAACTTGAACTGGTCAAGTCCCCCAGTCTGTCCACCAATAAGATAATCTGGTGTTTACCGGAGGCCAGATAGCACCCACTCCAAGTATTCTCTACCTGGAATTAAGCTGTTTACCTATGGAGAGTTACATTCATTTCAGTTTAACATGCCTTACACAAACATTCACTGACCTGCTGCATGAGCAAAGCCCAGTGAGTAAATGGGACATACTCGAGGCATCTGTAGGCCTACATGTTCAAGACAAAATGATGAGGCTGATTCAGAATAACCCTTGTTGTTTGCTTTCATTTTCTGAGAAAAAAAGGTTAGATTTCAAATGTACTGGACAAAAGTTCAAGTATACTGTTGGTAGCTTAAATATAAGAATGGAATATATGACATGTTTGATTATGACATGTCTGTATTTTAAGACAGTTAAATTTCAATCTTCTAGACAAGCATCAGTATATTTAACCAGGCTAAAAGATATATGAAATATTCACAAACTATATCAAGTCCCGAAGTACATTTTAAACCTCTACGAAGCTGTACAGCACTCACTTAGATCTCATTAAGGTGCAGGAATGGTTATTATTGTCTCGCATGCTATTTAGCAGATCTGCTACTTCGCAAATAATTTCTAAAATCATTGATATTTAGAAAGGGGTGTGCTACTTTGAAGATAATTTCTAGGATTACTGCTAGTTAGCACTTTGACTTGCCTGTTCCCAAAGGACATATATTGTATAATCAGCACAAATGCTAAATATTGAATATTTCTTTCTAAATTGCAGCCAGAAGAAATATTCAATATTTATGATAACTAGCAAACGCAAATTGTCGGACTGCCTCTCGCCAAAGGAAATATATTGTATAATTGGCACAAATGCTAAATATTGAATATTTCTTCTAAATTGCAGCCATGATAAATATTGAATATGTCTTCTAAATCGCAGCTCCAAATTGTCCGATTGCCTCTCCTTAAAGAAAATATATTGTATAATCAGCACAAATGCTACGTATTTTCAATCTTGCCTGGACTGGTGAATAAGGAGGTTTAAGGCAGTCCTACACCTTATTTGCTGGTCTGTGCAATTCCTCTGACAATAACAGGGATTATTCTATCATTCTTCCTGGTTAACCCTTTCACTGTTTAACCTGGGTTCTCCTGCCATGTCGCGGCCTTTACAAGAATACTGTACACTTAGGATGGTGTCGTCCATGCTTTGATGTCAAAATAATAGGAAATGCCATTTGCGGATGCGCCAGTAACGACAGAATTACCTTCTGTTTGATCAGCGTGTCTGTCAATGCATAGAATTACGCCCGCCGACGTAACGTCACTATCACAGAACGACTGCGAACTTGGACGTACACTGCACGTCATGAACACAATGAGGAGATAAGCAGTGACGTGCACTGCACGTCATCAACATTGAAAAGGTTAAACAACGCGCATGCGCTGTTATGTAAGGATTTTTAAGACAGTCGCAAGTACATTTTCATTTGTGGTCTGTGCAACTCCACTCAGACAATAACAGATTATTCTATCGTTCTTCCTGGTTAAACAACGCGCATGTGCTGGTATATAGGCTGTTTAAAACAGTCACAGGTAATGCTTGATTGGTGCCTACAGAACGGGCGATATAAAGGCAACCTCACTGATGCAGACAGCTGACATGTATTCAGACTTACTGGCACAACAAACCAATCACTCTACGATGACCGAAGGTGTTTCGGAGACAATCGGCCCCTTTCATTGTAATTTCGAAAGAAAAAAACCGTCAAAAACAACATCTTCCTTTGGTACTTAAAAGCAGCAATCAAATTATATTCTAATTAGATGATATTATAAAGGTGCTAAATATTGAATATATTGTCCTTTCTCCGACACGGTGTTACAGATATTTTGATGCGAATCTTTTCTAATTATATTAGATTATAAAAGTGCTAAATATTGAATATATTGTCTTTTCTCCGAAAAGGGTCTTGTGGATATTTAACTACAAATCTCTTCTATTTAGTATAGATTATAAAAGTGCTAAATATTGAATATATTGTCTTTCCCAGACGCCAGCTACACATTTAAGTGCGAATCTTTTCTAATTATATGATATTATAAAGGTGCTAAATATTGAATATATTGTCTTTTCCCAGACGTTAAGATAGATATTTAACTGCGAATCTCTTCGAATTAGATGATATTATCAAAGTGCTAAATATTCAATATATTGTCTGTTCTCAAACGTCACCTACATATTTAAATGCGAATATATTCTAATTAGATGATATTATAAAGATGCTAAATATTGAATATATTGTCCTTTCTCCGACACGGTGTTACAGATATTTTGATGCGAATCTCTTCTAATTATATTAGATTATTAAAGTGCTAAATATTGAATATATTGTCTTTTCTCCGAAAAGGGTCTTGTGGATATTTAACTGCGAATCTCTTCTATTTAGTATAGATTATAAAAGTGCAAAATATTGAATATATTGTCTTTGCCAGACGCCAGCTACATAAAGTGCGAATCTTTTCTAATTATATGATATTATAAAGGTGCTAAATATTGAATATATTGTCTTTTCCCGGACGCCAGATAGATATTTAACTGCGAATCTCTTCTAATTAGATGATATTATCAAAGTGCTAAATATTCAATATATTGTCTGTCCTCAAACGTCACCTACATATTTAAACGCGAATATATTCTAATTAGATGATATTATAAAGGTGCTAAATATTGAATATATTGTCCTTTCTCCAACACGGTGTTACAGATATTTTGATGCGAATCTTTTCTAATTATATTAGATTATAAAAGTGCTAAATATTGAATATATTGTCTTTTCTCCGAAAAGGGTCTTGTGGATATTTAACTGCGAATCTCTTCTATTTAGTATAGATTATAAAAGTGCTAAATATTGAATATATTGTCTTTTCCCAGATGCCAGCTACATATTTGAGTGCGAATCTTTTCTAATTATATGATATTATAAAGGTGCTAAATATTGAATTTATTGTCTTTCTCGGACGCCAGCTAGATATTTAACTGCGAATCTCTTCTAATTAGATGATATTATCAAAGTGCTAAATATTCAATATATTGTGTGTTCTCAGATGTCAGCTACATATTTATGTGCGAATATATTCTAATTAGATGATATTATAAAGGTGCTAAATATTGAATATATTGTCCTTTCTCCAACACGGTGTTACAGATATTTTGATGCGAATCTTTTCTAATTATATTAGATTATAAAAGTGCTAAATATTGAATATATTGTCTTTTCTCCGAAAAGGGTCTTGTGGATATTTAACTGCGAATCTCTTCTATTTAGTATAGATTATAAAAGTGCTAAATATTGAATATATTGTCTTTTCCCAGATGCCAGCTACATATTTGAGTGCGAATCTTTTCTAATTATATGATATTATAAAGGTGCTAAATATTGAATTTATTGTCTTTCTCGGACGCCAGCTAGATATTTAACTGCGAATCTCTTCTAATTAGATGATATTATCAAAGTGCTAAATATTCAATATATTGTCTGTTCTCAGATGTCAGCTACATATTTATGTGCGAATCTATTCTAATTAGACTAGATTATAAAAGTGCTAAATATTGAATATAGATGCTATTAAAGTAACCCACTTTTCTGCCTACTGCGAAGTTTAGCAAAAATATCTGCACAATATTGCCTAGTATGCTATATAGCACCATGTTAAAGCATAGGAAATTTGAAAAGTATCTAAAAAAAAGCCAATCCTGCACCTACATGTAACTCTTAGATCTTGGCCAAGTGCTACCGGTACTCGGAGTCACAGCTTCCATCTTTCAAGAAACTGTTTTTTTTTTCTTTTTCTTTTAGATTTAGGTGTAAGAGTTGCAAATGAAAGCATATGGACAATGGCTGCTTTATCAAATCCTGAAGCCGATTAACTGTCAGCATCTGAATAGTGGTTTCTATGGTTTCCTATCATCTTCATACACATGTTGATTTCTTCATTCACATTTCAAATTAACCATGACATATCAAACCACCGAAAGCATTCAGATCCAAGGTCAGGGTTCACACACTTACAGCAGGAAGAAAATCCAGGAGTTTTCCAGGTCAATAATTTTAATTTTCTTGGAGTCTTTAGTACAATAACTCGCAACGAAGATGAGCAAGTCCAGGAAATTTGTTTGGCACAATAAAGCATGGCATCATATTGCTGGTTCTTCCAGGAGTTTCCAGGAGTTTAACTTTATATTTAAGCATTTTCCAGGACTTTCCAGGTTAGTAATTAAATTTCAGGAGTTTAAGGAATTTCCAGAAGGTGTATGAACCCTGCAAGGTGTAAATTTCATCTACAAAATAGAGACAAGCCAATCAGAAAATACCCAATAACTGTGTGTCAGGTGATGTATGCTCTCAGTTAAATACCTATGCCATTCCTCTTATGATAGTGGTAGGGGTCCAGATACATAATGCCAATCAATACCCCACTCATACAGGTCATTTCGAAATTCATATGGATTAGAGGTCAATGACGTTTCATGTCTATTAATAAACTCTTTTGAACAGAGCTGGTGAGCTTTCATATCAAGACTATTCTAACTGTGAACATGGTGAACAGAGAAGTCGAATTGTGTATGAAGATGGTTTCCAAAAGGGTCACAGTTCATGTGCTACCACCTTATTCAAGAACATATGGTAAACATGGAATGAGGCTAACAACTTGTTGAGATCACAAGAAAATCCTTAAATTAACTTTCTTTTTTCATTTCAAGATGCTATTGTGAAACTTGACCAATTTGACCCACAACCATTGTACACCTGATCAGTCTGGATAGGATCTTCATGTAGCTACTCCAATTAACCTGGGCAGGGTAAATACGCCACCTGACAGCTTTGACCTTCTGTAGAACCCCTGTTTATCTAAACACCTGAGTCTCCTGAAGATATAACATACCTGTTACCCCAAACATTCTCGCTGACCATTACTCCTACATAAACACATTAACTGCAAATTCCACAACTCTGATGCACACACTGCAGGATTAAATTGTCAGAATAGAGGGTATTATGGGTGAGAGATAAAGGGGTCCAGCAGGAGTGAACCAAGAGGATTGAGAGAGCTACCAGGGAGTATTGATGATAAAAACAAAAAAACTCTAGCTCAGCTATTGTCAACATTTTGGGCTCTGAGAGAAATCCCTCGTGAGCAATTAACAAGATTTCTGTAACTTGCAACCCGCACAATTAAGAAATTCTGCTTGTTTGATTTTGAACATCAAAAAAAATTGTGGAATGGTTTCTGAAAGAAGTTACTCCAGGGTGGAAACTCTGTAAGTGGGTGGTTACAGATCTAACCAATCTAACTTTTGGGCTTTATGGCCGACATGGGAGGCAATGTTTTAGATTATACCATTTTTTTATCACTGGTTACTGTTTATCACTGGTTACTGTTTATCACTGGTTACTGTTTATCACTGGTTACTGTTTAGAACTAGTAACAAACGAGCTTTCCGAGAATTTTCCAACAGCTCATCTTTTGTGTATTGATTTGAGGATGGCAACATAATTGTAGGGCACAGATGGAGGGTTCAGGACCCATCTTTGGGGGGTATGGTGGCTTCACGTGATTGTGTCAGCTTTCTGAATACATAGAGTTATGGATGGGGTAATTAAGGCTTAGTTTAGGAGATAAAGAGTATAGACACATAGCTCGGGGTGGGGGTGGGGGCAGGGTCAGATTTCATTCCCAGATCTATCAACTATCATGCTCTCATGCAGAATATATCTAAATTTCACGCAAATGGGACTTTTGTTGAAATAATTACTCAAAACTACATGTACACCAGAGTTTGCAAAAAGGGGACAAAAAAGAGTGAAAAGTTATATAATTTAAAAGCTGGATTAAAGAGTATACATTTTTAAGTTTTGGAAAGGGTAAAATGTAACCTTTCAGAATATACCCAGTTATACAGTCTCTCAGTTCTAAGTGATCACTCTCACCCTCTATATATCACTCTCCTATTTTTCCTCTAGGAGAGCTGTTGATTACTCTCCTCAAAACTGCCAATGATATTGGGGAGAGTTATAACTCTCCTCAAAACAAAATGCAGGAGAGTCAACAGGTCTCTCAGATTTTACAAACATAAGAGACTGAGTTATGTGGCAGAGGGGTGCTTAGTTTAGGAGACAGAGAGAGCTTGAGCATCGGAGTGGGGGTGGGGGCCTACTTCATCCCCGGTGGCTGCTTCGTATGGTTGTGTTATGTATGATGTAAACGTTCAAAATATATTAACAGATGGAGTGAGTGAATAGAATTTAACGTCGCTTTCAACAATATTTCAGCTATATCGCGACCAATCAACTAAGCACTACCCAGCCAACTCGCGTTCCTGCTACTTCAAAGAAGAAATCTTTGAAGCAGCACCCTCCATCCACCCTATAAAACACTGAGGACAGCACACCAGACACAGGCAGGATGCTTGAAATGGTGCAGTAAACACAAGTGATATTACAGTGCTAGACATCACATTATCAAGTTCCTGTTGCTTCTCGGCAAAATGCATTGCATTGAAGCAACAGGAACCCGTGCCCACCTAACTACCCGCTTAACAGATGGAGGGTAGGACACAAACCCTACATAGGGGTAGTAGCTGCTTTATCTGAAGAATAACTGCATAGAGTGGTTTGTAGTGCACAACTAAATTTAGTTCTGCTGCAGTCTCCCTGGGGGGAAGTGAGGTCCTAACCAAACATCTTTCAAAAGTGATCCAGAGAAAAAAAAAGTTGTTTTTGCCAAATTACACGTTTCCTCCTTTGTTTTGAACAAGATAAATGTAGCCTCTGTCACAAATTGATCACTGCTGGATGGAGCGGATAGGAAGCACTATTTCATCCCATCTCCAGTAACATAGTGTGAGATTACATCATGTCTTGTTGAATCCTTCCAGCAGTGAAAGGTCATACAATCATCTACATCACATGGTTATGTCATCTATGTGGAGACTGTACTGGGATACATGCCCCGACAGTTATGATAAAATAACAACACTGGTTTACTCAGCAAGGTGAGGGTCAGCAATTAAGGTTATCCAGGTGAGCTCGTTAACTATATAAACCATTTCGGGAATGACCTTCCTGATAGAAAATTAATGTATGTGGTGCCCACATAGGTCGTACACTGATGACAACGTAGGTTTCGTCCCATTAGTTAAGTGCAAAACATATAAAAAATACAAGTGGAATTGTGGAGAGATTTGGCATGAACTGGTTCACATACATGTAATACATTATCGAAATGATGATTTATTAAGTGATGAAATGTCAAATGACATGTCACAGTAACCTGCCAGATTGAAATTTATTATGTAAGTCCTGCACTTCATCAACTCTGAAATGGACGTGATTCTCAAGTTCATCGATGTAATGGAGCTTAAACGATATTCTCTTACAACCATCACTTGAATTTCCGTAACAGATAAATCACAAGGAATTACATTATAACATTGACAGACCATAATCATGATATCCATGGTGTCGCCAGGACTTCTTGAGAAGGGGTTGTTCATTTGCTTATTTACAGAGGCGGGTAGCATGCAATCCAACATAGGAAAATAAGATACGGTTTGGGCTAGTGTCATTCACGAGGGGGTTGTTCACGCGCAATGACTCCTAGTGAAATGCACAGTGATGCCCATGATGCCCCCACAGTCATGAGAAGCTCTGGTGATTTTCTTTGGTTTGATAGGATTTTACTGAAATTCGAGAATAAAATGCTCTTTATGATACCAGATGCTGTGCAAAGTTGTGGTTGTGGAAATTATTCTCGCAGACATTATTTGACAAACGGAGTATGG
This sequence comes from Hanleya hanleyi, assembly GCA_036873755.1. Taxonomy (NCBI): domain Eukaryota; kingdom Metazoa; phylum Mollusca; class Polyplacophora; order Lepidopleurida; family Hanleyidae; genus Hanleya; species Hanleya hanleyi. Next base: position 6,057 of record JAVTVY010003250.1, on the reverse strand, counting down.
AGTCAGATGGAGTATATTTAGCTGGGACAGACAGTCTATCCAGCTTTTCTACACTTGTACAATAACTAATTCCATTAAGGTCTTCTTCTCATGGTCCATCTTCCAACCAACCAAGTCTATTTACAAGTATAGTAATGAAAATTGAGGAAAATTGTATTTTTTTATAACCATTGAAATAAAAAGGCTCACTTTAAGTAGTTGTATCTTCACTAAAATAAAGATATAGATGTCAAACTTGATTGCAAGCATCCAGAATTCTTTCCCCTTTGGATATGCAAAACTTCTAAACTTCCTGAACATCATGTTGTATAATATAGTGGGGCCCCTACTATACAGAATTATTTTTAGTTATTCAGGTTTTCCCCTGGGTGTATAGAACTTTACGACTGTCCCTGAAACTCATACACCTTATATATATATATGGATTTGAGTGCTACGAACAAAGAAAGTTTTGCAAATTATGGGCCTGATTATTTATGATGTACAGATCTTTCTATGATACAGATTGCCGACAGACAGTCACATGGTATATATACATGTATATTTATTATCCCACAAGCAAATTTGTATTCAATATCGGGATTGTGATTGGTTAAAAGGTTCGGTCATAAAAACCCATACACCCTGAGTGATATGCTACTCGGGGAATATAGAAATCAACTCACGTGCGATTGGAAACGATGCTCTCGATTCGAAAGTTCAGCTGAATATATCTCAATATTTATGGAATAACTTTCGCTCACTTGTCAAAATTTAATGGAATAAAGTCATAATGCATTATTATCATTGAAGTTTCCGACACATAACTCACCATTTGTTCCAAAAATAAAAGTCTGTTTCCGAATGAAAGAAGATCGCAATGGATTATGCGGACTGTTTCATAACCGAAATGGCCTGCTGGAATTGTCCCTTGTACTGTTGGTTCTAAATGATAGACATTTTTTTGAGGGATAATAAATTAGTTAAATCAGGTTTTCTCCCGGGTGTATGGAAAGTGACGATCGTCCCTGAAACTCATACACCATGCCTCAGGGTGTATGAGTTTCAGGGACAGTCGTAAACTTCTATACACCCAGGGGAAAACCTGAATAACTAAAAATAATTCTGTATAGTAGGGGCCCCACTATATTATACAACATGATGTTCAGGAAGTTTAGAACCCACCATCCCCGTATAACATGTATAATGCCTTTTTCAACATTTAACATTACTGTGGTATGGTGTAATCATCATCTACTACATCATCTCAAGCCGAGAAGCACACGTACATGCTAATTGCAGAGAGCCTGTACCAAAAACACTACATATTCATGAGACGAGTTGACCTTCTTTTAAACCACCAAATATGGGATGGTCTTGTGAAGCACATGCTTCTTAAGAGATGTCCAGTGACTCGTACTGACAGTCTGATGTCAGTGCCTGACCCATTGACCTCTGCTTTGAACAGAGCAAAGAGAATCACTTGATTGGCTGCCAGAGTATGTGATGTCATCAATGGATCTATATGTTCGGCAATGCCGTTTACCATGGCTCTGTATGGTACATGTAGAGGGAGAGGGTAGGAGATGTAACAAGGTGTGTGTAATGCTGTAAGTAAATCTTATATATGTATCAACCCACTGGCCAACTTTGTGTTTACACCAGCAAAAGCGCTTGACTAAACCAGCCAACCGTTTCAGCATATATAAGGCCGCCTTCACGACCCTTTTCTTCAGCCTCTGATATAAACCCACAGTTCGAAACTGGTCAGGCTTATAAAAAAAGTTTCCAGTCCAAGACATACTCCACATGAGTTTTGTTTCCCGTACCACATCACCTAGGGTACATATAGGCTTACCTCGGATGGCTCCAGGTTTATCGAAGTAACGTTTGCATATCTCTCATCTAATTACATATATATGTATAACACCCGGCCTAATTTTTGACAGGTCCAGTTGTACTAACCTGAAATCTCTATTCGTACATGTAGTTTGTTTACATCCCTGTGTACTCTCATCTGGTTCTTGGGGCAGCAACATCTCACCATTGATGATGTTAACAATAACCTGCAAAAGAATATTTTAAGGATTATTTGTTCTTTTCCATAAAATACTAATCTTTTGTGAAAGTATCTTGACAAAAAATTCAAATTCACGTCATTCAACTTGTAAAATTATAGATGTCCAACAAATTCATGACAGTATCTGAATATAAGTAAATTATATACGATCAAACCGGTCTTCAGAAACCAAACTGGGGTTAACTAGGACTTTTAATGCAGGTGGTCTTATAGAAGAAAACTCACTGGGGAACATTTATACTGTTTAAACGACAGGTGTTTGCTCAGTAAAAGATGGATGTAAAAGCTAGTTTATGTTTTGGACAGTTTTTGTCCACACTCCTCAATTTTCCCACTGGTGTTGCCATCAATGACCAGCTGATTGCTAAGGGGGGCAAATCTTGTAAATGCTGGAACACCACTGCCCTCTATCATATTTCAATGAGATAGAAGTCACTGGTGTTCCAGCAGTTACATCGCTATATAGCTGAAATATTGCTGAATGCGACGTTAAACCCTAATTCTCTCTCTCTCTCTCTCTCCAGCAGTTACAAGATTTGCTCCCCTTGGCCATCAGCTGGAGAATCCCATTCAAGATTTGCTTATAGGTATTGAAGTATAAGGCCAGAAGAACCCAGTATTTATACTGAATTTGGTACACTAAGTATCATAATCAGGAATTATGATTGAGAACATGACACTGGCAGAATATTCTACACTATTGAGAGTTCATATCTATCACCCCTTTGAGCACAGCAGCTCTTAGTGTATATGCAGTTCCAAAACCTCGCATATGCAAAATGGCAATATTGTGAAGCCTTTAAACTCGTCCTCATGCCATTCCTGATTTATGTTAAATTCTAAGAATGCCATGGTGAAACTGGATGTGCAAAGAAATGCCTTCAAACTCCTCTAAGGATCACACAGTAATTCAAATAATTAACAGTGCTAATGTTTTAAGAAGTAGAAATAAATCAGGCGGAGTATATACAATGGATGGATGGATGGATGGATACTTGGGCACTCCATAACACACCACAATGAGCACTAATATACTGAAACATGGCATCTATTCACGTGTTTTAAGCTGGACTGAATATATATATGCCTGCATTAGTTCTTCTGAGATGATCTGCGCTCCCAGTTAGACTCCAGTGATCTGAGATTCTCCTGTGACTAATTGAATTACCTTAGATCTGAACTGTTCTGAGCTCCCAATTATGCTTCAGTGGTCAGAGATACTTCTGTGAACAATTGCATTACCTCAGATCTAAGATGTTCTAAGCTCACCATCAGGCTCCAGTGGTTTGTGATATTCCTGTGACTCATTGAACTACCTCAGATCTAAGATGTTCTGAGCTCACCATCAGGCTCCAGTGGTTTGTGATATTCCTGTGACTCATTGAACTACCTCAGATCTGAGATGTTCTGAGCTCACCATCAGGCTCCAGTGGTTTGTGATATTCCTGTGACTCATTGAAACCTCAGTCTGAGATGTTCTGAGCTCACCATCAGGCTCCAGTGGTTTGTGATATTCCTGTGACTCATTGAACTACCTCAGATCTAAGATGTTCTGAGCTCACCATCAAGCTCCAGTGGTTTGTGATATTCTGTGACTCATTGAACTACCTCAGATCTGAGATGTTCTGAGAAAGCATCAGGCTCAGTGGTTTGTGATATTCCTGTGACTCATTGAACTACCTCAGATCTGAGATGTTCTGAGCTCACCATCAGGCTCCAGTGGTTTGTGATATTCCTGTGACTCATTGAACTACCTCAGATCTAAGATGTTCTGAGCTCACCATCAGGCTCCAGTGGTTTGTGATATTCCTGTGACTCATTGAACTACCTCAGATGTGGGATGTTCTGAGCTCACCATCAGGCTCCAGTGGTTTGTGATATTCCTGTGACTCATTGAACTACCTCAGATCTGAGATGTTCTGAGCTCACCATTAGGTTCCATTGTTCTGAGATATTCCTGTGACTCATTGAACTACCTCAGATCTGAGATGTTCTGAGCTCACCATCAGGCTCCAGTGGTTTGTGATATTCCTGTGACCCACTGAATTACCTCAGATCTGAGATGTTCTGAGCTCACCATCAGGCTCCAGTGGTTTGTGATATTCCTGTGACTCATTGAACTACCTCAGATCTGAGATGTTCTGAGCTCACCATCAGGCTCCAGTGGTTTGTGATATTCCTGTGACTCATTGAACTACCTCAGATCTGAGATGTTCTGAGCTCACCATTAGGTTCCATTGGTCTGAGATACTGCTGTGACCCACTGAATTACCTCAGATCTGAGATGTTCTGAGCTCACCATCAGGCTCCAGTGGTTTGTGATATTCCTGTGACTCATTGAACTACCTCAGATCTGAGATGTTCTGAGCTCACCATTAGGTTCCATTGGTCTGAGATACTCCTGTGACCCACTGAATTACCTCAGATCTGAGATGTTCTGAGCTCACCATCAGGCTGCAGTGGTTTGTGATATTCCTGTGACTCATTGAACTACCTCAGATCTGAGATGTTCTGAGCTCCCAGTTATGCTTCAGTGGTTTGTGATATTCCTGTGACTCATTGAACTACCTCAGATCTGAGATGTTCTGAGCTCACCATCAGGCTCCGGTGGTTTTTGATACTCCTGTGACTCATTGAATTACCTCAGATCTGAGATGTTCTGAGCTCCCAGTTATGCTTCAGTAGTCTGAGATACTTCTGTGAGCAATTGCATTACCTCAGATCTGAGATGTTCTTAGCTCTCAGTCTCAATTAGGCTCCATTGGTCTGAGATACTCTTGTGACTCACTGCATTACCTCAGATCTGAGTTGTTCTGAGCTTCCAGTTACGTTTCAGTAGTCTCATATTCTTCTGTGACTCATTGAATTACCTTGCATCCGAGATGTTCTGATCTCCCAATTAGGCTGCAGTGGTCTAAGATACTCCTGTGACTCATTGAATTACTTCAGATCTGAGATGTTTTGAGCTCCAAATTAGGCTTCAGTGCTCTGAGATACTCCTGTGACTCATTGAATTACTTCAGATCTGAGATGTTCTGAGCTCCCAATTATGCTCCAGTGGTCTGCCAATACTCCTGTGACTCACTGAATTGCCTTCAGATCTGGGCTTTCAATTAGGCTCCAGTGGTCTGATATTCTCCTATGGCTTATTGAATTGCCCTTGTTCTGAGATGTTCTGAGTGCTCAATTAGACTTCAGTGGACTGAGATACTCCTTTGACTCATTGAGTCACCTCAGATCTGAGATGTTCTGAGCTCCCAATTAGACTCCAGTGGTCTGAGATGCTACTGTGACTCACAGAATTGCCTCTACGCTCAAATGTAATGAATCAAATAGAACTCTAGGAACTGACATTTGGATCTCAAGAAACACCCAACTGAAGTCAAACATAAAGGTGAAGAGATCAGGTCACCTATAATCATGTAATTATTAGGTAAATCCTGTCATAAATGACATATACAAGTACATGTAGCTTCCTTGTTAGACAAATAGACAGCTTAGCTACCATGCTTCCCAATTCCTACCACTATAGTCATACCAGCAATCAAAATGTCATAAAAATCCAGCTACAGTTCGCTCGATTAACCCATATCATACTAAGATGCACACAATTAAACCCATGATGAAGGTAAATTGCTTTCTTCTGTGAAGACGATTGCTGATGCATGTAACCTTATTTATCTTACCTCACACAAGACTTACAGAGTAAAGTGCTACAATACATAAAACAGCCTGAGAACATATGTTCGCGTATTCGTGTCGCCTCTTCTTTCCAGTTAATGTAACAAACCACCATTTATTTTCGAATAAAGTTTATCATAATATCAAATCACACCCAAATAGTGACCCTGAAAAAAAGTGTTGCATTTTAGAGAAAATATTAATGGGGTAAACATGCTAATACACACCTTTAATGAACAATAAGGAGATCAGATTTAGTTGGTTTCATTTATTTAACCACAGGCCCAATGGGTGATAACTCTTCCAATGAGAAAGGA
>JAVTVY010003249.1:0-33733 GCA_036873755.1 Hanleya hanleyi | reverse complement strand
CACCATCCTGCCTGCATTAGAAAAGTACGTTATTCCACGCCAGATATTGAAAAACTGAAAATGTCTTACGGAAGAACTTGATGCTAAAGGTCACATACCGTACAGACATGTATCCACATGGGATTTCTCTACTCTCTATACTACAATCCCTCATCAGGACCTTATTGACCGTCTAAGTTCATTAATAGTATCTGTGTTCAAGAAAACTGATCGTAGATATATTAATGTCGGAAGCCATAAAGCATTCTTTAGCTCGACTACATACAAGATATATCATTCATGGAATGTTTCTTTGTTTATAGAGTTGCTTGAATTTCTCATTAAAAATATCTATGTGAAATTTGGCAACACAATATATCAGCAGCATATAGGTATTCCAATGGGTACTAATTGTGCACCCATGTTGGCGGACCTGTATCTGTTCTCTTATGAATATGACTATATGCAGGCGCTTTCAAAAAACGATCCATTCAAAGCCCGTTCCTTCTCATTCACCAAACGCTATATAGACGATCTTCTCGCTGTGGATAATCGCTATATAAATGACGCAGTGAAGGATATATATCCACCTTCACTGGATTTGAAGGAAACTAAAGATAGCCCTACAGGCGCATCATATTTAGATCTATATCTCTACAAAAATGAAGCGGGCATTCTCTCTCGTCGACTTTATGACAAAAGAGATGATTACAATTTCGACATCGTAAAATATCCCTTTCTGGACAGTAATATTCCAGTGGGACCTGCATATGGCGTATACATATCTCGCTTAGTAGCATTTGCTAGATCCTGTGTTAAATGTGACGATTTTAATCAACGTCACAAACATTGTTGCAGAAACTTATAAAACAGGGCTATTCCGCCAAGCGCCTCCACCCAAAGTTTCTCAAATTTGGCGATACATATCGCATGCTGATAGCAAAATACGAACGTAGCGTACAAGATCTATGGCGCTACGTTTCGTAACTTGTGTCTAATTCCGCTTAACCCGGGGCTAGGGGCCGTATGAACCCATGTACTTTAAGATCCTCATGGTAATCATATGAACAGTCACAATCAAAGCGTGACTGAGATACATCATTCTTTAAATGACGACTTTACAACGAATATTATGGATTAAGAATACTGATCAGCGATACGGATTTGATATTTTTGAACATCATGATGTCTTGCCGGCATCATTGAAAACTGTTGACCGCTTCTCTCTTGCAGGAAACAAGCCTATGTTTATGTATACTATGATTGTCTTTTTGAATTTGGTGCTAATACTGTTATATGGAATATGGAATAGGTCTTTGGATTATGGACGCGGATATTCTCTAATAGACGACGACTGGATTATGAATGACGGACTAGACGCTTGTAATTCATGAAGGTGTCTATCGTCTAATGCACTTGTGAAGTTAATAAGAATATAAATTTTCAGTGATTATTATTTCAGTTGACAAAAGGTTCAGCACCTCAAAAAATACTTTCCTACCATACTGCTTCTAATGGTATTCTGAATGTTTATTTTATTTAGATAGAAAGTCAAAATTCCTTCAGTATCATGCTACACATGTACATGTAATCCAGTATTACATAGATCAATCATGGTTATTGGGTGAGGAAAGAAAGTGGTCTCGCTTTATCATCAAATTTTTTTCAGCTATATCACGACGGGGAAGGGAAGGGAAGGGAGCGTAGGGGGAGGGGCAGGGGTACCTACTTGTAAACAGAGCAGATCTAATGCTGCCATTTTATAGTGCTGTCCCACTGAAATATCATGCCGTAGGCAGACATGACACCCCACTCAGTCACATTATACTGACACCGAGCGAACCAGTCCTTGTTCTATCCTCTTAATGCAGAGCGTAAGCGAGGGAGCAACAAGTTCCATTTTTCAAGTCTTAGGTATGACCCGGCCTGGGATCGAACCCAGTACCTACCGCTTACGAGGCCGACGCTCTAACCATTAGACCACCGCAGTGCGGTCTGTACAAGATTGAACGGAGAAGGAGGTGATACACAGAATTTCTTGGTACCGTTCATGTACCGACATCTAGGTATCATCATAATTGTTTGTAATTATTAGGCTATGAGAAAACACAATATTATACAATATTGGCTGTCATGGCTGCAGGAGACACCCACTTTCAAAGTTCAATCCAGTGCAGCATGGTTTTACTTCCCAGACCGAGGAGATCCATAAACATAGATAAATTTCATGATCATTTTTCAAATTTCAAGTACACTGATTGAAACTAGAGAATTTAGAACTGTTTAATATTATGTGTGTTATGGGAAAACATAATATATTGGCTATATTAGCACATAGAATATAACATACCTACATGGAAGGAAATAGCTTTACTGTCCAAATGGAACGAAATATCCATACTGTCCAAACTGAACTGCTTCATTTACATAGATGGATTTCTGAACTTGATATCAAATTACTAGCTTAAAGGTTTAAAATTTAACAATTTAGTACTGTTTAATTTGTACTATATAGCAGATACAATTTCCCTATTCATTATTGCAAGGAATTTGTGTATCAGATTTCAAATTTCCACTTGGCTGAAAATTAGAGATGTTCTGTTTTATTTTTCACTGTTTCATAACATAAATGTAAATCTGGATTAAATGTTATGTTCAAATTTCAGGATGATTGGACTAAAAATAGAGCAGTTTATTTTTCACATGCACTGGAACACTGGAATGGTATCAGAGATACATAATTAAAGATTTCGCATAAATTAAAGATGGCCGCCAAGGTTTCCACCGAATCAGGGAAAATGGTTTGATCATTCCTTTGAAATTTCTTGATGCATCGATAATCTACACCAAGTTTCACACTGAACAGCGAAATGGTACCCGAGATCCACAAGATTAATGGTTTCGCATAAATTAAAAATGCCGCCATAGTTTCCACTCAATCGAGTCCAGATTCAATATGGTTCTGGGTCACAAGCATATGGATGAGCACTGCAAGTTTGGTGTGCCTAGGGTAAGTTGTTCTGAAGATATCTTAGTAACGAGAAAGCTGTGATATGTTGGCATAAATTAAAGATGGCCGCCAAGGTTTCCATTGAATCAGGGAAAATGGTTTGATCATTCCTTTGAAGTTTCTTGATGCATCGATAATCTACACCAAGTTTCACACTGAACAGCGAAATGGTACCCGAGATACACAAGATTAATGGTTTCGCATAAATTAAAGATGTCCGCCAAAGTTTCCAAACAATCGGGTCCAGATTCAACAGTGTTCTGGGTCACGAGCATATGGATGTGCACTGCAAGTTTGGTGTGCCTAGGGTAAGTCGTTCTAAAGATATCTTGGTAACGAAACAGGTGTGACGGACAGACAGACAGACGGATGTACATGACGACGACAATACCCTTTGGCCAAATTTTGGCCGAGGGGTAAAAAGGGGAAGTCAATAAAGACAAAATCATAAAAACAGGTTAGGGCGATCCCACTCTCTACCATTACCTGTACGCAATTCAAGGAATTTCCTGACAAAATAAGCTAAACTTGATACATACCACTGCTCATAAACCCGTAATAATAGCTCGTGGAGATCGTTGTGCAGATGGTAGAGATCGTTTGCACTGGTAGAGACCTGTTTGGATAAATACGTGATGATGTCACTATCGCTATCTTCCGATTAGTTGACGCATGCGCGTCCGTCCAACTTCATTCGAAAGTTAAAATTGAGTCGAGAAGAAAACATGACAGGGGCGAGAGAAAAGACCCCAGAAAGGAGTACCTGAGATGAACGTGGTTGTAAGCATACCGTTTTCCTTCCCAAGTATTTTAGGTATGTGGGGCGACATTTGGTTGGTCGATTCGTCTGCCGTGCTTTATTGTAGGCTACATTTTCTGGCCAAACTCGTCCTCCTAAATGATATCCAGCTAGGTCTCCCGTCCTTTAGCGGGGAGAGAACTGCTAGGTCTACACTCTAGTCAGCTTTTTGTTATCAGTTATCATTTAGTGCCGTATCCAACCAAACCAAACATCTTCAGTTGATTTGAATAAACTATTCGTGAAATTTAGCCTGCTTCACACCTCGCACTGTACATAGCATAGTTCACGATAGAACGGTTTTACGGTTTGACACAGAGTATATGAAACTGGATTTATTATCTACAAATAATCAATATTTAATCGTATAGAACTACGTTATTTTAAGAATTTAGTAATATTACCGGTTTTTACTTTGTGGTAATTCCTGGGCGCAGTATTACATGGCAAGTTGGGGGCATGTCGCACACAATTATGAAAAGATAATGATAACCTATGTCCTTTTAATATTGTTTTCAAGTTAAAACCTTTAGGCCTGGTACAGTTTTAATTGACACGTTTACTATAGTCGACGGAAATTGGTACGTGTGTTTTGCGAAACACGGCAAAATTTCAAATGGTCCCAAAATAACATGAACACCTATCACAGCCAGAAATAATACACGCCTTGCCGGTCGTCTGAAAGTGGCAAAAAAGTAGAGTTATTGCCCCTTTTGCAGGAGAAACATTCAGATACAGCAATGCCTTCAACATGGGCCTCGGGGAAAATCACCGTCATAAGTTTGTATATAGACAGTGTCAGAAGCTGACAGGGACCTGAAATATCACTGAACTGTTCTAGTGTGAAAGAAGTCTGAAGAAATCATGTAAAAAATCCTTTGAAATAAGTTTTTTCATCAATTTTCAGTCCGTGCCTATACTTACAGCATGCGTGAGGCAAAAGCTTACTCGTGGTTCGCATTGCACTATGGGAAGGAAACATGGCGGTTTTTGCTATTTTGGACGACCGGCAAGGCGTGTATTGTTCGTGTGTACATGTCGTCATAAAAATAAGCCTAAAATAAGTCTGAGAACGGAACTGAGCAAGCGCACAGCAAAGTCGATCTCTCTTCCGCCCCACGCCAACTGTCTCAGATTTCCATGGTAACAGGTCAGATCAAAAGTAGTTCCCGGTTGCAAAAGGCAGTAATATCATTCTATACTCGAGTATAAACGGATATGATCGAGTGTTGCGAGCAAGTAAAAACTGGTTACTCGTACTCACGATATAAGAAACTTGACAACCGGAGAATTTGTACAAAATTGTGGTCAGTCGTTCACACGGATGCAAGAAAACTGGACAATAAGGAAAACTTGGTCGTGTGTATCAGGCCTTAACTCTATCTGGTCTGGGCGATTTGCGGTGTATCGCAGCCTTTTTTTGGGTGGGGGGCGGCGGGACTACATATCCCCTAAGGTAGAGGGCTGAAACTTACGTCACTATATCTTTGGGTTAAACTCTACAAGAAAATGTAAAAAAAAGGTCCAAGATGACCGTCATGATGACGTCATTTTCAAAAAAGCATTTTTTTTGCTGATTTTTTGGTCAGATTTTTCGATTTTGTATACTGCGTGATAAATCAGTAAATAATAAATAATCTGATATGAAACAAAATAGGTTATACCCACTTATCCATACAGTAAAACACAACTTTTGAAGAAATCTAAAATAGTTTTTACTCACTTTTCCTAGCGGAAAAGCAGTAATTTTGGAGAAAAACGAAGAAAACATCACTCTTCTGATACCCCACATAACCGCCATTTTGAATTTACCCATGATCCATATGTCACAGAATTTCCAGGTATACATGATGCTCTCCCCAGATTGAGAATTGCATCACCAGCGGCTCACATCGAATATACATGTACAGTATCAAAAAAGGTTGCAAATAGTAACATTGTATCTTAATTTCTGGATCATCGAACCAAAAATCTTTATTACCGGATCATCGATCCAATAATGGCGGATGAGTGACCCAACAAGGACAAAACACTGCATGCAGACGCACAGGGCCGTCAGTGAATGTTCCAGATTTGTCTCAACACTGGATCTTCTTTTTTTTCTTTTCTCTTGAATGTCTCTCCACTGGATCTAAAGATAAGTGAATTTTGACGATACAGTCAAGTATTTTGTGTGCCTTAATGAGGATGCACACATCCATTGTTCATGAAGGTGTCTATCGTCTAATGCACTTGTGAAGTTAATAAGAATATAAATTTTCAGTGATTATTATTTCAGTTGACAAAAGCTTCAGCACCTCAGAAAATACTTTCCTACCATACTGCTTCTAATGGTATTTTGAATGTTTATTTTATTTAGATAGAAAGTCAAAATTCCTTCAGTATCATGCTACACATGTACATGTAATCCAGTATTACAAAGATCAATCATGGTTATTGGGTGAGGAAAGAAAGTGGTCTCGCTTTATTATCATGTATTCCCTCGGTCTATGTTTATTGGTTCTGTGTTTCATAGAAGGGAGAGGGAAGTGGTTGGTATTTTTTATAAATACCGCTTTGGAGGGAGATGTACACGATTGAATGGAGAAGGGGGTGGTACCCAGAATTTCTTGGTACCGTTCATGTACCGACATCTAGGTATCATCATAATTGTTTGTAATTATTAGGCTATGACAAAACACAATATTATACAATTTGGCTGTCATGGCTGCAGGAGACACCCACTTTCAAAGTTCAATCCAGTGCAGCATGGTTTTATTTTCCAGACCGAAGAGATCCATAAACAAAGATACATTTCATGATCATTTGTTTAAATTTCAAGTACACTGATTGAAACTAGAGAATTTAGAACTGTTTAATATTATGTGTGTTATGGGAAAACATAATATATTGGCTATATTAGCACATAGAATATAACATACCTACATGGAAGGAAATAGCTTTACTGTCCAAATGGAACGAAATATCCATACTGTCCAAACTGAACTGCTTCATTTACATAGATGGATTTCTGAACTTGATATCAAATTACTAGCTTAAAGGTTTAAAATTTAAGAATTTAGTACTGTTTAATTTGTACTATATAGCAGATACAATTTCCCTATTCATTATTGCAAGGAATTTGTGTATCAGATTTCAAATTTCCACTTGGCTGAAAATTAGAGATGTTCTGTTTTATTTTTCACTGTTTCATAACATAAATGTAAATCTGGATTAAAAGTTATGTTCAAATTTCAGGATGATTGGACAAAATAGAGCAGTTTATTTTTCACACTGGAACACTGGAATGGTTTCAGAGATACATAATTAAAGATTTCGCATAAATTAAAGATGGCCGCCAAGGTTTCCACCGAATCAGGGAAAATGGTTTGATCATTCCTTTGAAATTTCTTGATGCATCGATAATCTACACCAAGTTTCACACTGAACAGCGAAATGGTACCTGAGATACACAAGCTTAATGGTTTCGCATAAATTAAAAATGCGGCTAAAGTTTTCACTCAATCGGGTCCAGATTCAATAGGGTTCTGGGTCACAAGCATATGGATGAGCACTGCAAGTTTGGTGTGCCTAGGGTAAGTTGTTCTGAAGATATCTTAGTAACGAGAAAGCTGTTATGGTTTGCATAAATTAAAGATGGCCGCCAAGGTTTCCACCGAATCAGGGAAAATGGTTTGATCATTCCCTTGAAGTTTCTTGATGCATCGATAATCTACACCAAGTTTCACACTGAACAGCGAAATGGTACCCAAGATACACAAGATTAATGGTTTCGCATAAATTAAAGATGTCCGCCAAAGTTTCCAACCAATCGGATCCAGATTCAATAGTGCTCTGGGTCACGAGCATATGGATGTGCACTGCAAGTTTGGTGTGCCTAGAGTAAGTCGTTCTAAAGATATCTTGGTAACGAAAAAGGTGTGACGGACAGACAGACAGACGGATGTACATGACGACGACAATACCCTTTGGCCAAATTTTGGCCGAGGGGTAAAAAGGGGAAATCAATAAAGATAAAATCATAAAAACAGGTTAGGGCGATCCCACTCTCTACCATTACCTGTACGCAATTCAAGGAATTTCCTGACAAAATAAGCTAAAATTGATACATACCACTGCTCATAAACCCGTAATAATAGCTCGTGGAGATCGTTGTGCAGATGGTAGAGATCGTTTGCACTGGTAGAGACCTGTTTGGATAATACGTGATGATGTCACTATCGCTATCTTCCGATTAGTTGACGCATGCGCGTCCGTCCAACTTCGTTCGAAAGTTAAAATTGAGTCGAGGAGAAAACATGACAGGGGCGAGAGAAAAGACCCCAGAAAGGAGTACTTTGAGATGATCGTGGTTGTAAGCATACCGTTTTCCTTCCCAAGTATTTTAGGTATGTGGGGCGACATTTGGTTCGATTCGTCTGCCGTGCTTTACTGTGCGCTACATTTTCTGGCCAAACTCGTCCTCTTAAATGATATCCAGCTAGGTCTCCCCTCCTTTAGCGGGGAGAGAACTGCTAGGTCTACACTCTAGTCAACTTTTTGCAGACAAATGGGCACCACAACTGATAACTTCTGCAGATTTATAACTTTATATAACTTCTGTAAGTCAGCCCCCTGACTGCCAAACAAAATATACCATGCTCATGTAATAGTAACTTGAACTGATGGACATGTAACTTATATTTTTGTTATCAATACTCTTTTCTTCTTACATGTATCAATGAGACAGCAAAACTAAAAGACCTCATTATTCGAAACATGTAACTTACACCGACATGAAAGAGGCCAGAATATAAACATTGATCCATTAATGAGCCAACAATAATTTTACATATGAACTCCGCTTTCTTAAAAGCTTGATGATCCAAGATAATCGTCAACTTCACTCGATGATCCAAACTGTTTTTACGTGCGGCACGCAGGTCTACGGGAGCCTCGTGTTGTTGTTGTTGTTGTTCTTCTTCTTCTTCTTGTGACTTTTTGAAATACGCATGCGCTAAGAGAGAGTGATCTCTGCCACACGTTTCTTTCCAACCTCCGATCTCACAGGAGAGCCATGTCTTCCGGCACGTTTGAATTCTTTTGCAACAACAATCGATGGAATTAATTATTGCTTCGTTGATTTCCGTTCAGACTTCAATTCTAGGAAACTTCAGTCGCTTAAAATCTGTCGATCGACATATCAGTCATTGTCTTCAGATATTACCATATTCACTGAACAGTATGTATATACGTATATACGCCAAGGAAGATGAGCCGCAACCTTGTCAGTGGTTCAGCTAATTTGCATAATAGGCGACTTAGTAAGTAGAACAGTAAGTTCACTACTTTTAGTAATCATTTTATCTACCCAATCTAGATAATTCGCAAATTGGTGAAAAAGTAGACAAATAACGCATTGCCATTATGATTGACATTAAATAATACTTGGTATCAAATTATAGATCATGCATCATAAAAACAAACGCAACAACAAGTAAGGGAACAACTCACCAACTTTCGCCGAATAAAGATGTTTAACTTATAGAGATGACAATTTGTTATGATGTTTAACTTTAACCCTCAAGCAATTCGCATATATGGAAATATGTTTTAAAAGGAAGAATAATTTAACCAATCCCTGGAGTTGCACTCACTGTCTTAGCTATACCGTCTCATTGATAATACTGAAAACTTTATGCGCAACTGGTTTTATAATACAGACATGACTATTTAGTATTTAATGAGTTAGACAATCCTGTGCGCGAACCATACATCATAGTTGCGCAGTTATATTGTGCACTTTTTGTTACAAGCATGAAATTTGGCACATAGCTATTTTGAATGATCGACTTTCGGAACACAGCCTCTCTATCCTCATTCTCGCAAGCCAGGACCTTGCTTCGCTGGTATCGATGTTCCCGTCCTCTTCGGCACTCAGCATCCCTTTAGATTAGCAAATATCACTCCCGTACATTCAATACTTATGTGTATCAACAGACAATGGGCAGAAACATATTGCATTTGACATCATTCTCTCAAGTCAGAGCCCATTTCTGCTAGATTTTACTGCTTCTACACTTCACAATTTACGTTACTTTGTTAATCAGTTTTACGAATGGAATTACGTCATATAGGAGCAGATACTGACCATAAAGTTGATCTATTTGACCTCGTTCTCAAAAGGTAGGGCTTTGGTTTCCTGAAGGGGTTTTTAAGTTTGATTTTGATACTTTGATACCTTTCAAACTACCACCATTGAAGAGCAACAATAATATTATTTTCACCGACAGAGAAAAGGCCGATTGTCTGAACAAATATTTTTCGTCAATATCGACAGCAGACGAGACAGAGGCATCTCTGCCGACATTTCATAGTAAGACATCAGAAGTTTTAGAGGGGGTGGAAATCAGTGAAGAAGTTGAAGATGTTATAAAGTGTTTGGTCGCGAATAAAGCATCAGGCTCTGTTCTCATAAGTCATAAAATGCTGAGGGTCAGGGCCAGATCAATCTCTAAACCACTGTGTATGTTGTTTCCCTCCAAATGCACAAATTTCCTGATGGTTGGAAGGTAGCTAGGGTATTTCCCGTTCATAAAGGAGGAGAACGTAGCGACCCCTCAAATTATCGACCTATTTCTTTATTAAGTTGTGTCGGCAAATTGATGGAACGTATCATATTTAAGCATTTATATAACTATCTCCACTTTAACAACTTAATATATAAATACCAGTCTGGGTTCAGACCCCATCACTCAACCAACTATTTACTCGTGGAAATATATCATGAATTAGTTAAGGCCCTGGATAGTCATCAAGATTCGTGTGTCGTCAATTGTGATATATCTACAGCTTTTGACAGGGTATGGCATAAGGGATTGATTTTTAAGCTAAAACAATTGGGAGTGAAAGGCGATCTACTATTCTGGTTAGCAGATTATCTTTCCGGTAGAAAACAATTAGTTTTTGTAGGTCAGACCGAATCTAGTCTAGCAGACGTTAGTGCAGGTGTGCCTCAGGGCTCAGTTCTTGGACCCTTACTGTTCATCTGTTATATAAACGATATATCAGAATCATTACATTCCCTAATACGATTATATGCAGATGATGCAACTCTCTGTTGCATCGGCACAAATCAAAGCGAAATCGCTCACAATCTGAACAGTGATTTATTCAAATTGAAAAACTGGGTTAAACAATGGCTTATAAGATTCAATCCTCTAAAGACCGTTTGTATGTATTTTAGTAATAGAACGAGTATTGATCCGCAAATAATTTTCGATGATGTTTTGTTGAAGTATGTCCAATTACATAAATATTTGGGAATAATTATTAGTTCTGACTTAAGCTGGTCAAACCATATAGATAACCTATGTAATAAGGCGTATCGAATATTAGGTTATATGCGACGAATGAAATATATATTTTAAGCAAGGATCATCTACTGCGTATTTATAAAGCCTATGTAAGACCCATTTTGGAATATGGAGATGTAGTCTGGGATCGGTGCAATGTGTTAGAAACGGGGAAAAATAAAAAAAAAAACTCAATTGGAAGCCGCATGAATCATATCGGGTATGACAAAATATGCTAGTAGACAAAGGTTGTATACAGAAACTGGATTTGAACCATTGATTAACAGGAGACGTTATCACAAACTTCGACTAATGCGCAAAATCAATTTTCAACAAACTCCGGAATATTTACGAGATATAATTCCAGAAACAATAGCCCAAACTACACATTACAATTTACGGAACCAGAATAATCTGATTACTCCGAAATGTCGACTTCAAAAGTATAAAAAATCGTTCGTGCCATCAGCGATTGAGGAATGGAATAAGCTTGATCCAAACACCATAAATTTAGAGTCCACACTACATCGTTCATGTCAGATATAACAGTAAAAATGTCTCGTGTTCCAATATATTACAATTCAGGTGACAGAAAATTATCAATATTACATGCCAGACTTCGAAATGATTGCAGCGGTTTGAATGCGGATCTGCACCGATGTGGCCTGGTGGCTAGCCCTTTCTGCATATTCGATATGCAAATTGAAGACTCAAATCATTACTTCTTTTATTGTAAACAATACGACAATATAAGAAGGGAATTATTTAACTCTCTTATCGATTTTTTTCTCGATCTCTCTGGATTTTATTCTGTTTGGCAATCGCAGCCTAAATAACAAGGAAAATGAAATTATCTTTAAGCAAGTGCGCATATTTATTAAAAGATCTGCCAGATTTTGTTGATGCCACAAACACCACTCACCCCTTACCCCATGCACATTCTACAATTTCCTTAATTGTAATGATGATGCTATGTGCATTATTCGCAGGTGCTATCTGACTGCTCTATTGTTTTATATGTATGTATGTATATGCATATATATATGTGTGTATGTGAGTATGTATATATGTATATGTATAGTGAGTGAATAGGATTTAACGTCGCTTCCATAATATATATGTGCATGTATGTCTATATGTATATATATATATATATTGACCCTTTTCCTGATTTTTTTTTACTGTACATATATATATGAGTACATGTATATATGCGCCTATCGTATAAGCATGAAATGCAAACAACCAGAAAGTTATACGTCTTTGCGATTAACTGAAATATACATATTGGTACGCAAATGTTTACATCATATTACCCTTTATATATATATATATATAGAATTCCAGCTATATTCCAGTTATGCGACGAATTCCAGCTGTCAGTGTCATTTTATTTTATTTTCTTTTTCTATATATATATATATATATCAAGTTTTGTTCATTAAGCCATGTATTATACTGTAATTTCTTTTATTGTAATTAGGAGAAGAACTTGCACCTAATTCTATTGCAATATTTGCAATAAAATATGTTTATAACATACCTTTCATATTGAATTTAACCCTACCAGGCCTGGGGGCCAAAATGGCCTTCCCTACCAAACTTTCTACGCTATCTCCGGATTGAGAAAAAATTGAGAGCTGACACTCCGTGACTTTATAGCTAATCATATTGAAGTCATGTTGAGCTTATTTGCATAACCCCCCCGCAGAGAGGATCATGAATAAATTCAAGATGGCGGTCACATTGGGTACCAGAAAAGTGATGTTTTCGTCATTTTTCTTAAAAAATTCTGCTTTTCCGCCATGAAAAGTGGGCAAACTATTTTATTTCTCATCACGTTAATATTTACCAATTTATCATGCACTTTTTGCATAGAAATTGCATCAATAAAAAAATCGAAAAATCGTACCGAAAAATCGATCAAAAAATGCCATGTTTGAAGATGACGTCAATGTGACATTGCACCCCACATATTATCCGGATCACGACGGACTGTACATCTTACTCGGCAACATTAACATGCATTCTTAATGAAAATGTGTTCATCTCAAATGCATCCCAGGAACATTGGCACATGGATGTTATTTTGATGTATGATATATTTTTTCCAAGCACTAAAAATATTTGAAGAAGAAACCATAATGTTGGTGAAATTATTTTTTGCCAGCTGACTTAGAGGTTAGTAATGATTATTACGAAGTGCTAGTGGAAAACGGTTGGAAATAACACAACACATTTTATTATGCATTGTTCATCAAGTTATATCCATGCATGAGAAAGGGAAAATATTAAAATAGTATTATGACTCCTGTAACCAAAAATTGAATGCAGCGTAGAAGAGTGACGCCTTCAATGATGTGTGCTGCCATTCCTGTAGGGGCAGTTTTCACAACGTATGAAGATTCTGAATGGTCACCTTCACTGCGTGAATAATACTGGGCCCAACCTGAAATTTCCATTGTCAATTTGCTCTTCCCACAACCAGCGTCAGGTTTAGGTGGAAGATTTGCGCGTTTTTAAAAAATACTTTTTCAGATCTTTACAAAAGCCGACGACTCTATCAAAGACGATGTTCCAACGAGACATTCGTAATACGAAGGCGAGTTCATCTTCGTTATCATCAAACTATCTGGCCTAGGCATTTTGGGATCTGTTCAAGCCTGGGGAGGGGTCATTTTGGCCCCGCCTAATTATTGTTTTTACCCCTTGAATTAGGGGGATGAATCTTACCACACTATACCTTTGGGTCAAGTTCTATCAGAAAATGTAAAAAAAATCCAAGATGGCCGCTTTGATGACGTCACAGTGACGTCATTTTCAAAAACGGCCTTTTTTGGTCGATTTTTCGGTCAGATTCTTCGAATTTCTCATTTATGTAATTTCTCCGCAAAAACTTCGTGATAAATTAGTAAATATTATTGTGTTGTGAAATAAAATAGTTTTTGCCCATTTTCATCGCGGAAAAGCAGGAATTTTGAAGAAAAATGACGAAAACATCATTATCCTGGTAACCCCACGTGACCGCCATCTAGGTTTTACCAATAATCCTCTACTCGGGGCGGGGCGGGGGGGGGGGGGGGGGATAAGAAAATAGGCTCCAGATGGCCCCAATATAACAAACTGTAGAGTCACGGAGTTTCAGCTCTCAATTTTTTGTCGTTCCGGAGATATCGCAGAAATTTTGATGGGGGGAGCATTTTGCCTCCCCACAGGCCTGGTAGGGTTAATATACTGTCTTCGCTATGTAGGCTGTTGCCTTCAAGGAGGCATCATTTTTTCTAGAATTCGACTGAGTCAGTGAATATTATTCGGATGGACATTCCTAACGCCCTCATATGACAGCTGGTGTAGAGTTGACCTGTTTAATAACCAAGACCATTCAATGCACAAGAGAAAATTATCAGATGCGTTTACAAAGTCTAATGCAAAAATATCACTCCCAAATGTTCTCATATATTCACGTTCGTTATCCATAATTATAATTGTTTCTAACTACTTTGCAAAAGTATACCAATCTTACAAACATAGCGATGCGAATTCACATGAAAATCTGTCTATATGAATAACGACAAGCTGGATAAACGGGATAAAGCGAAATGTTCCTAATTTACACATTCACTGTTGTCCCAGTGAAGTCAGTCAACATTTATACCGACTTAACAAGACTTTCAACTACAGCTTTGTAAACGCGTATCATATCCACAGTCTCTAAGTTAATGTTTTCAGTTGATTACACAATACAATCCTTCCTATTTAAGAGGGACGACGCTTTGTTCCATGAAGTGCCGGATGAATTCTTCGTTTCTGATAATTCTTGGGGTCTTGTACTGCGCCGATGCCATTTTTGGATTGTCGGTCATTCTCTTTGCCTTGAATTTATCGAAACTCCCTTTTTTCACTTCGATGATCCTCAAGCCTTGAATAATGCCCACATCTCGATAATTCTTGTACTTATCCGTCAGCTCACATAGCCTGTCATCAACCTGAGTGATATTGAATAATGAATGTATGATCAGACGAACAGAACCAATGTTAGCAGCTGATACCAATTCGGGGAGCAGGAGTTCCCCATAATACATTGCATTGGACAGGATCCGGTCAAGTTCACAAGACGAGAAAAATTGAAATACTATTGTTCTTGCTTCGACGCATATCTCCTCTGAAAATATATTCCATACAGTATGCGTACACATTAAAATAGTAACGAACGCCGACTTCACGAGAAAGGACGCGACTGCGAGTGTGTTGAAAACTGGCATACACCCAGAACCGGAACATGTCCAGCGAGAGCGGAACGATATTTGCAACGTCTGCTCGGCGATGCACGGCGAATATATGTATTTCACAACGAGCTTCAATGAACTATAAACATCAGTTTGAAGACACGATACTTGTTGGCTACTTCAGTAAGCTTTAAAGACATCATGTTCAGAAAAAAACTGATCGACAACAGAAGTTAGACAAAAATTAGTAGCCTTGCCATTTCTATGGCAACAGCTGAAGTTTAGAGAAATGATAATACAGAGAAATGTGTACAACTGGACGAAGTGTGAAATCTCAAAGAAAGTCATTTGGCTATCGCAAAGGCTAGAGGGCTGAAACTTACCACACTATATCTTTGGGTCAAACTCTACAAGAATATGTAAAAAAACCCCATCTAAGATGGCGGCCATGATGACGTCACAGTGACGTCATTTTCAAAAAGAGCATTTTTGGACGATTTCTCGGTCAGGAATTTCGATTTTTTTTATTTTTGATTTTTCCTCGAAAAAACTGCATGCTGAATTAGTAACTAATAAGGTGATATGAAATAAAATATGTTTTACCCACTTTTTCATGCAGAAAAGCAAACAAATTGAAGAAATCTGACGAAAACATCACTTTTCTGGTACCCCACATGACCGCCATTTTGAATTTACCCTTTATCCTTTGCTCGGTGGGTCATGCAAATAGGCTCTAAATGAACCTAATGTAAAATTCACTGAGTTTCAGTTCTCAATTTTCTGTCGTTCGGAGAGATATGAGCAAAAAAACAACGTTTGGCGGGCGGAAAGTGCCCCAAACCAGGTAGGGTTAAGCCCGAGGCAAACGAATCTGTACGCACAGGACCAAGGAATATGTACACACGTGACCAAGGAATATGTGCGTACGAGACCATCGGAAACACAGAAGACGTGGGGTCCAATATGAAGACGTGGGGTCCAGTATATGTGTCAAAGACAACGATATGGTCATTTATTTACCTCCCGTGCTTCCTGCGCTGATAATGGGGAGACTCCTTCAGCCTCAACAAATAGCACATAATAAAGATCCCCTCGTACATCACCTGAAAGTATGAAGTATACAATAGACATTCGGTAGTGTCACCAGTCGAGAAATACTTGACATTATTTAATTACGAACTAATCAACATTTTAGTTAGCCTTGCAGAATCAAGTTGCTTTTTTGTCCAAGAATAGCTATGAATTAAGCTGGAAATTTACTTATAATTCAGAAATCAGAGATAAAAGATGAATATATAGGAACATAATAAATAAAAGTTCTCCAAGAAACGTCGGCGTAATTACCTCTGGCCTGTTCAAAGTAGATAGCCTCTGTGCATGTGTAGTCCGTGAGTTCTCTCCCCTTGTAGTTAGAGAAGACGTCCATCACAGCTTGCGACACGACCTCCTCGGGAACCTTCTCTGTGTACACATTCAGAACATCACCGATCCTATAGGACGATACGGTTTAAGCCGAAATAATCCTTCTTAAACCTACCAAACCTGGGGTGGAGGTAGGGGTGGGCATTGTGGTCAAACTTTCTATCTTATCCCCGAAAAGGCAAACAAATGAGAGCTGACACTCTGCTACATTTTCTCATCATACTGGGTTCATTTGAGCCTATTTACATAACCCCCTGAGCAGAGGATCATGGGCAAATTCAAAATGGCGACCATTTGTACCACCAGAAATGTGTGGGGTTTTTTTTTTTTCGTAATTTTTCTCAAATTTTCCCGTTTTCTGCTCCAAAAACTATTTTATTTCCAAACAGACTATTATTAGTATCTTTAAGTTTGTTTTTCTTTCGCAGAGAACACATAAATACAAAACTCGAAATATCTGACCGAAAACTCGACCAGAAATTTCTTTTTTATAAATAACGCCACTGTGACGTCATCAAAGCGGCCATCTTGTATTTTTCACAATTTCGGGTAGAGCTTGACACAAGGGTATAGTGCGGTAAATTTTCGCTTCCCAGCTCAAGGGTAAGAAAAATATTTGGGAGAGGAAGGCGGAATGACCCCCCCCCCCACACTCTTCATAGTGCATAGAGTTAACAGGGTCTACATACAATGGACAGGGTAAACCGGAATAACTCGAAAATTTAATGGCTGTCAAAGTTTGATAAATGTCAATTAAAATAATTTCGCAAGCATAGTTCAGAAAACCGGTTAGTCTTTTTGAAAATAGCTTATTTCATCCGGTTATATGTAACACGTACTTCATTGATTGATAAAACGCAACAGATACAGGTGGTGGATCATGTTCATGTCAGCAGTCCAGCATCTAAGTTATCTGGATTTATGCTTCACCCAACGTCCACAAAACAGTGAGGGTTGAATTAGGAAGGCAAGAAAGAAAAACATTAACTACCATTTTGATAACAAACCTTCGTATAAACTGGTACAGTGGCATCTGATGGTAAAACCGGGTCACCTGGATTATGTCACCAGTTCGATATCTGTACAGTCCGTCCATCGTAGTCACAACAATCTCGTACTGCTGTCCGATTTCTATCTGTAATTGAGGATACCGGTGCGTGAAATCTTGAATAAATATCTTTCGATTAACATCCTGCAACCAAATTGCATACACTATGATTAGGGCATCCGCACACGCATACACATTTGTTTGATCAGAACATGATTGTCCCCTTCCATTGTTCTTCTAGGAGGATGCTACATTAACCGATCAAAATTACACAGAAAATAACAAACATACATACCTCATGTAACATCAGTGGACGGGACGCTTCATCGTCAACTGTCAGGAATTCATAAAAGTATGATTCTGCTGAGACAGCATAATTATATTCAGCGTCGTGAGGCCATAGGTTTACACCGAACATTCCTTCCGTTGCTGCATGGCAATTCGAAAACAAAATGACGCCGCCCAAATATTTCTGCTTCAGCACTTCAGCATAAACACGGAAGCTTCCAGAGGATACGGCAATAATAAGTTTACAGTTTGGCCAGATTCTTGGAACGATACCGTCAAAACCTTTGTGGAATTCTTCACGAAGCTCATTTGCTCTGGACGGATCTGCTATACAGTTCGCTTCAAGTTGCATCCGTACATTTGTTTTCAGTTGAATAGCAGAGTTTAGTGTTCCGTGCTCAATATCTCCACACAGATTTTCCCACTGGGTTTCCAAAGTTTTAAATAAAGCCAAAACAGTAGGTGCTACGAATGCGAAAATGCCACTTATATCCCGGTCCCTGAGGCTAAACAGTAGATCTATGTAAGTCTTCTGTTCATCTGTCTCCACGTCATCGATAATTTTAGGCGTCACCCACATGGGAAGATTTTTAAGTCCCAGGGATTGTGTAATTGGTCCTATTTTTACACCTCTGTCGGTTTGAGTTATCCTGAAATGATGCCCAGCCCTCATCCAGAGATTAAGTTTTTGTGTACCAGGAATTTGAGTGCACGGCCATAAATCCCAAAGGAATTTCTTTGCAACTTTCAGAGATTGTGGATATAGCTTACATTTGCCAGATGTTGTACCGGTGGTTGTTGCTATATAAACAACTTTTTCTGGAAACATAACATTGTCCTCGCCATTGACGACGCGGTTGATGTATGGAACATAATCCTCGTAAATGGTTAATTGAATTTTTTTTCGAAACTCTTCTACAGTCCTGATCTTGGTCATGCAGTAATCTTTAGCAAACTCCGTTGAAGCAGCGCCCTCTAGGATTGTGCGAAGAGTGGCCCTCTGATACTTCTCTATGTTTCGGCTAACTTCGTCAACTCGCCTCTTAGCGATGTATCCTATAAGAGTCATAACCTTGAAAAGGATGTAACACTTTACCAGAGATGTGTACGTATGGTAGGCAGACGGTTCAAGTCTATACATGTCAAACAACACACCAGCCAATACCAGCAAGGCTCCACATGTGATCCAGCCTGCAAGAGATAAAATAAACATGTGTACAAGAAAAATATTTTCGAGCCTATTGGCGTAGCCCCCCGAGTGGGGGATCATGGGTAAATTCAAGATGACGGCCATCAGCGGGAATCGAACCCACGACCCATCTAATGTACAATAGTACTGTGAAGGTCCGTGAGCGAAAAGGTACACACAAGGAAAATTGATTTTATGATGACCACATGGTGTATACTAAAATACCATCAATCAATTAAATTAAATTCAACTATGTCTTCAGTCACAAATATCGTTAGAAGTGCTGCCCCCATACAGCTTCTATCCTGTTCTTCGTCCTGTTCCGATACAAGTTGTTTCATGGGAATCTCCTGAGGTTGAATTGCGCCTTTCCCTGATTAAGGAAGAATCATAACTGACTTTCATATACGCACGCACAACATTCGACATGATTTTATATAATAATATCCATTTTTCGTCACATGTATTCGTGTATTACTGCGTATTTTAATAGCGTTAGTTAGTTAGTTTTCTGCAAATATGGTATATGACAGAAAAATCTGTATTTTGATAAATTCATATTTTGATTAACCATATCTTGTAAATTCGTCAATTTTCGGTTCACTGGGATCGTTTGATGAAAACAAATTCTGAAAATACATGTACCAAGTACGTCTTGTTTGTCATTATTTCTAAATATTCAGATTTGACACTACTTTTTAAACCATTAATATGGGGACATGAAATAATGCAAGATGATATCATCAGTACTTATTTTGCAGAACTTGGAATTGATATCTTGAAATATTTCCAGCTTTATATCACTGTAACCCAGTTTCAAATTCATTTTGTCAACAATGAAATAGTGTGTATCAAACACGGAAACATCTAAAATGTTTTAAACATGATTTACTCAAATAGTGACCATTTTTTCATAAATATTGCACAACATTCTGATCAACAGATATATGAAGGTTAAGACTACCACGAATTGTTTACTTCAACATATTCAAACTTTTCCAAGATGACCCCCTAAATGAAAAAAAAAATAAACCGTGATAAACCGTGAAAACCGTGATAAAACCAATACCTCATTGTCAAGGATTGCCCAACGAAAGACTTACAAGATAATGGTATCACTGAGGCTACCTCTCTCACTGACACATACTCGATATCAGGCAGGAGAGATACAGATGACGTAAACCACCATGTTGACAAAGCGAGGCTTCCCACCGCGATCAGCAGACACTGGTAACGCTTGGACAGCATCTCTTATGAAGATTCTGAAACAGATGCAATAAAATTACCAGACCAACACGTGCCAGAGAGGGATGAATATTACGTAATCTAGCGCTCACGTCCTCTCTCCCTCACTCACTAATATGACCAGGTTTCCAGACCTAAAGGCATAATTTGTATCAATAATCTGTGTTATCTATACACCATGCAAACATGTTATGACTGGTGACCTTGATGTGGTGAGTGATAAGGACCTGAAATTACTCCTGATGAAAGGACCTAAATATAGAGCCGAGAAGAATAAATCTGAAGGCTGACCAGAAGATAGTCGATAGTCCTGTCTGCATTGGAACAGTACGTTATTGATTGGTCGAAGCGAGAAAAAGTTGAACCTACAGTACTCGCCGATTGACTGGACCTCACCAAAAGCAAGGTCGTTGAAACAATTCGCCATATTGACAGAAGTACTCTTCCCCAAGCAAAACAAGTACTGAGAAACCCCAATTCGCAAGAAGTTCTTGCAAATCTCCAGAGTAAATTCGTCATTGTCTCAACAGACAAAGCTCCAAATAATATAATATTCATATGTAAATATTACTATTACCAGGTGCTGGTTAAGAATTGAGTGTAGACCTATCATCATCAAATACGTCTACTTACTCCCAAACTTCGTTTACTCTGGAAGATTTATTTAACAATCACAAAACGTTTCTCAGGGAAAGAGGTATTTGTCTTCCAACCAATCATAACGACATACCAAACGTATGCTGGACTCCCAAAATGCATAAATCACCATACAAAGCTAGATTCATAGCTGGTTCTTGAAGCTGCATCACCAAGCTTCTTTCAACCCCATTGACGAGGGTTGTGGGGGGCCTAATCGTGTATTTGCGCCTAATCGTGTCAGCGCCAAATCGTGTAACAAAATTGCGCCTAATAACGTGTTGCGCCTAATCGTGTAGCAAATTTGCGGTTAATGGTGGAACTGCGCCTAATCGTGTACGAAATTTGCGCTTAATTGTGGAACTGCGCCTAATCGTGTACGGAATTTGTGCCTATTTGTGTAAATGCGCCTAATCGTGTAAGGAGGCTGCGTCTAATCATGTAACTGCTCCTAATCATTTGAACGATCTTGCGCCTAATTTTGCGTTGCGCCTAATCGTGTAGAAAAATTGCTCCTAATTGTGGAACTGCGCCTAATCGTGTAGGAGATTTGCTTCTAATTGTGGAAATGCGCCTATTCGTGTGAGAAATATACTCCTAATTGTGGAACTGCGCCTAATCGTGGAAATCATTTTGCGCCTAATTATGCGTTGCGCCTAATCGTGTAGAAAATTTGCGTCTAACTGTGGAAATGCGCCTAATTGTGTATAGAGGCTGCGCCTAAACGTGCACAACGTGAAGACATAAGTAGTATGTAAAGGACGGATAAAGTCAACTTGACCTTTCGTCATTTTTGGGGAGGTCACGTGGAGATCACGTGATCAAGAGGTCAAGGTCACTATAGTTCCGGAACTTCCGGTCACGTGACCTTTGGGGCATATATTCCTCCGTGGTGATGCGGTCTGGCGGTGATGCGGTCGCGGGGAAAAAGCATCGGCGGCCAGAATGTAGTCCCAAAAACGTGGGAGAAGGGGAAATTCTCCGGCAATCTTCGCCAATCTTCGGGACATTTTGGGAGCGAGAGGAGCTCCTAGTCAACCGATTGGGTCGAGTGAGGTGTCAAAGTGGAGCGCTCATCCAGGGCGATCAAGTCATGGGTGGGTGCCTGCGAATTGATGATTTGCCCCAAGAATATCAGAAGCGGAACACGGACTTTATCCCTAAAATAGGGGAAAACTCGTATCAACAAGGTCCAAAAGGGCTAATATCAATCTCCGGTTTATCGGGCCTGCCTATCAAGTCATGGGTGGGTGTATGTAAAAAGAGGACTTGTCTCCAAAAATATAAAATGCGGAACACGGACTTTACCTCAACAATAGGAGAACGATTCGAACATTTGCATCTATAGAGCAAAATGACTGTATGGAGTATGGGGGTGGTCATTGTTTGTGGATTTTACTGTGGGTTGTGGGGTCTTGTTTTCTTCGTCTCGCCACGTAAAACACGATGGGAATGGTCCCGGAGCTAAGCGGTGAAATTTTTCGAAAAATCCCGGTACCGGGTAGGTCTGTATTTTGGCCCATACTTGCTCAGTGGATAGGTCTATACTAGAAAATTTACTCCTGGACATTGCCATATGGGTTGTGGGATCTTGTTTTTCACGTCTCACCACGTAGAACACAATGGACGGGGTCCCGAAGCTAAGCGGTGAAATTTTTCGAAAAGTTCACGGAGGTCTGGATAGGCCCATAGGCCTAGTAGCTCAGTGAATAGGCCAATACTGGGCAATTCACACATGTTCATTGCGATATGGGTTGTGGGATATTGTTTTTCACGTCTAACCACGTAGAACACGATGGGAGGGGTCTCGAAGTTAAGCGGTGAATTTTTTTTTGAAAGGTCCAGGCACCGGGTAGGTCTGTATATTGGCCCATACTGGCTCAGTGGATAGGTCCATACTGGGAAATATACTCCTGGACATTGCGATATAGGTTGTGGGATCTTATTTTTCACGTCTCAAAACGTAGAACACGATGGGCGATGGGGGTCCCGAAGCTAAGCGGTGAAATCTTTTGAAAAAGATACTGCGCGCATGCGTAGTGGGCAAATAGTGCTGGGTGGGAGTTTGGGATCTAGGTGAGCCCCTAGTGGTCCGGTGGTGTCGTATGAGGTCTTAGTTTCAAGCTCTCGTGGAGGAGCATCCGACTGGACTAATTTATCGTCCGTTTTCATTATTCTGCGCATGCGCAGTCTCGTAGTAGTATAGAAAGCAGACATTCTGGGGGTGCGTGAGGTGTGTTTGGGGTAGAGATGGACCACTATTGGTCCAAATGAGTCGTGGGATGTGTCAAAGTAAAGCTTTTGTAGGGTAGAGTTAGAATGTCGTGTTTTTTCATTGCAAATTGCGTCAATCTGCACATGCGCAGTTGGGTGTAGTAAGTAAAGTGGTCATTTTGGGGGTGCGTGGGGTTGTGTTTGGGGAAGAGAGAGACCATGCTTGGTCCGAATGCGTCGTGTGGGGTGTCATTTTGTGGCTGTTGGTATGTAGACCACCATTTGAGGCATGTCCACGTGATCTGTGACGCCATTGGTGACGTCATCAGTAGACGTATTAGCGCAAGCGGACATTTTGGGGTGTGTAGGAAAGCGTTTGGGGTAGAGATGGACCATCCGTGGTCCGAATGGGTCATGTGAGGAGTATCAACGCATGCTGAACGCTTCAACGCCCTGGTGAATTAGCCCTGAAGCTCTGATTTTCAAGATAGTCCATGAAATTGAAATAATTCATCGAAATGCGGTGACGCCCGTCAGCGCCTGTCGTTACGCCTTAACGCCCATGATGTAGACCGGTGAGAGAAAAACAGCAACAACAATGATGACAGATCAATCATTTTATTATCGCCTCCAGTATATCATACTCAAGCTGGGGAAACTGCGTTGGGTATGTTTATAATACAAGTAGCCTCAAGTAATCAGAGGCCACCATTTGGCGCTGCATCTGTCATATTCTTTCTTTCGTTAGATGTATTCTCGGCTGCTCTTGTCCAATCAGAAGTCGCCATTACAGAAAGTTCCATCTTCGGCCATGTTCGCTCTGATCCGTTTGTTCTAATCGTCGTCGGGCAGGCCAGGATACCGTTGAGGCAACATATCCTCAAATAGTTGTTTGCGCATTCTGAGTATCTATCAGTGCATGGGTGAATACATTCATCGGATGGGGTGGTCGGTCAGCTTGGTAACGAAAAACGTGACATCGATCAGCCTCTCTACGACCCATTGGGTGTTGGCGCGTTGTTGTTGGGCCCATTCCGACACATCCAATTGGTCCACTTGATGTGGCACGGTCTCTAGCGATGCCCTATGCGTGACGGTAGGTCAAATACCCGGATGTTACTGCTCGAGTGAAATTATCGGACTTGGTCTGTCTCATTATGCTGCAGTACATAACCAAACGCCAGATTCAACTTTAAGGCCGTCGTTTGATCGTTGAAGTAGGCTTCCGCATACTTGAAGAGCCGAGACAGGTCCTCCAACCGGAAATTGTAGATGTCTGGTAGCGGGCGATGACGGTGGAAACATCGACGGATCATGAACCAATGGTCCCTGTAAATGTCACTTAATGGATGGGCGTCCGGTAAGAGATCACTGGGGGCATCCACTGGATCTTCCTGGAAATGCTCGATGTCGTCAGGCGTATGTGGAACAGTATCACCAGTGTCCTGCTGGATATCTAGACCCTCCTCGACTGTTGACACAAGCAAACTGGACATGGGTATTGTATAATACAGGACAAATATTGTACAATACAGGACAGATGTGGTATAATGCATGAGAGATATGATATAAAAGAGAACAAATATTGTATAATACAGCACAGATTTAGTATAATGCAGGACAGATATGGTATAATACAGGGAAGATATGGTATAATGCATGACCGATATGGTATAATAGAGGACACATATTGTATAATACAGAACATATATTGTATAGTACAGGATATATGTGGTACAATACAGGACATATATTATAATACAGCACAGATAAGGTATAACACAGAACATATTTGGTATAATACAGGACAGATATTCTATAATACAGGACAGATGTGGTATAATACAGGACAGATAAGGTATAATACAGCACAGATTTGGTATAATACTGGACAGATATTGTATAATACAGGACAGATATTGTATAATATATCACAGATATATTATAATACAACACAGATATGGTATAATACAGGACATATTTTGTATAATACAGGACAAATATTGTATAGTTCAGGACAGATATTGAATAATACAGGACAGATATTGTATAATACTGGACAGATATGGTATAATACATGACATATATTGTATAATATAGCAAAGATATGGTATAATACAGGAGAGCTATTTTATAATAGAGGGCAAATATGCTAGACATGTCACAAGAGCGCACCCGAGTGTACAGGGCAGCGATGAGCTGATTGTTGCGAAGAACAACGTAGGGAAGTTCTTGCGGGCTGCGTGCTTATAAAAGAGGCGGTAGGTGGGAATGTTCAGCATTTTCTGATACGCAGCCGAAATGTTCTCTTGTTTGACTTGCCTGAAGCCGTTTAGTAGCCCCGAAGATTTGCGACGGCACGATCATTTAATAGGGAAGATGCTTTACGGCGCCACGAACGCTCACTCTACGCGAGGGAACAACGTAATGAATGTGGTCAACTCTTCAAACGGGTCAATCAGTTAAGACGGCATCAGCGTTTGATTCATTGTCCATCACCACGGCATGGGCGACCGAAGAGGAGCCCAGGAAGGTCACTCCCACTGAAGAGGATCCCAGGGAGATGAAACGTATGCAGACACCACCCACCCAACACTTGCCGCGTACCGAGCCCATGCCCAGTTTGCTTTTGCCTATAGTGGAAGCGGGCCTAGATATCAAGCCGGACACCGGTGACTGACGACTGACGACTTCGAGCATTTCCAGGAAGATCCCGTGGATGCCCCCAGTGAACACTTACCGGACGCCCATCCATTAAGTGACATCTACAGGGACCATTGGTTTATGATCCGACGATGTTTCCACCGTCATCGCCTGCTACTAGACATCTACAATTTCCGATTAGAGTCCCTGTGTCGGCTCTTCAAATACGTGGAAGCCATCTTCAACGATCAAACTACGGCCTTGAAGTTGAATCTAGCGTTTGGTTATGTGCTGCAGCATAATGAGACAGACCAAGTCCGATACTTTTACCCGATCAGTAACATCCGGCTATTTGACCAACCGTTTACCATCACGGATAGGGCGTCGCTAGAGCCCGTGCGGGATCAAGTGGACCAATTGGATGTGTTGGAATGGGCCCAACAACAAAGCCCCAACACCCAACGGGTCGTAGAGAGGGTGACCAATGTCACGTTTTTCGTTACCAAAGTGACCGACCACCCCATCGGATGAATGTATTCACCCATGCACTGATAGATACTCAGAATGCGCAAACAACTATTTGAGGATATGTTGCCACAACGGTATCCTGGCCTGCCCGACGACGATTAGAACAAACGGATCAGAGCGAACATGGCCGAAGATGGAACTTTCTAAAATGGGGACTTCTGGTTGGACAAGAGCAACCGAGAATTCATCTAACGGGCATGAACGAATATGACAGATGCAGCGCCAAATGGCGGCCTCTGATTGGACAAGAGGCAGCTTGTATTGTAAACGTACCCAACACAGCTCACCCAGTTTGGGTTTGATGTACTGGAGGGGATAATAAAATGATTGGCCTGTCATCCTTGTTGTTGTTGTTGTTCTCTCACCGGTCTACATCATGGGCGTTAACCCTACCTGGCATAGGGGGGGGGGGGTCGAATCTCCGCCCTGCCAAACTTTCTGCGCTATCTCCGGAACGACAAGAAATAGAGAGCTGAAACTTCGTGACTTTATATTTTATCATATTAGGGTCATTTTGAGCCTATTTGCATGACCCCCGAGGGAAGGATCATGGGTAAATTCAAGATGGCGTCCATGTGGGGTCCCAGAAAGATGATGTTTTGTCATATTTCTTCAAAATTTCTGCTTTTTTGCGATGAAAAGTGGGCAAAGACTATTTTATTTCACATCACATAAATATTTACTAATTTATCAAGCTGTTTTTGCGGAGAAATTACATAAATAAAAAATTCGGAAAAATCTGACCGAAAAAATCGATCAAAAAATGTCGTTTTTGAAAATGACGTCACTGTGACGTCATCAAAGCGGTCATCTTGGATTTGTTTACATTTTCTGTTGGAGTTTGACTCAAGGGTATAGTGTGGTAAGTTTTAGCTCTCTAGCTCAAGGGTAAGACAAATAAATTGGGGGTTGTGGGGGGCCTAATCGTGTATTTGCGCCTAATCGTGTCAGCGCCAAATCGTGTAACAAAATTGCGCCTAATAACGTGTTGCGCCTAATCGTGTAGGAAATTTGCGGTTAATGGTGGAACTGCGCCTAATCGTGTACGAAATTTGCGCTTAATTGTGGAACTGCGCCTAATCGTGTACGGAATTTGCGCCTATTTGTGTAAATGCGCCTAATCGTGTAAGGAGGTTGCGTCTAATCATGTAACTGCTCCTAATCATTTGAACGATCTTGCGCCTAATTTTGCGTTGCGCCTAATCGTGTAGAAAAATTGCTCCTAATTGTGGAACTGCGCCTAATCGTGTAGGAGATTTGCTCCTAATTGTGGAAATGCGCCTATTCGTGTGAGAAATATGCTCCTAATTGTGGAACTGCGCCTAATCGTGGAAATCATTTTGCGCCTAATTATGCGTTGCGCCTAATCGTGTAGAAAATTTGCGTCTAATTGTGGAAATACGCCTAATTGTGTATAGAGGCTGCGCCTAAACGTGCACAACGTGAAGACATAAGTAGTATGTAAAGGACGGATAAAGTCAACTTGACCTTTCGTCATTTTTGGGGAGGTCACGTGGAGATCACGTGATCAAGAGATCAAGGTCACTATAGTTCCGGAACTTCCGGTCACGTGACCTTTGGGGCATATATTCCTCCGCGGTGATGCGGTCTGGCGGTGATGCGGTCGCGGGGAAAAAGCATCGGCGGACAGAATGTAGTCCCAAATACGTGGGAGAAGGGGAAATTCTCCGGCAATATTCGCCAATCTTCGAGACATTTTGGGGGCGAGAGGAGCTCCTAGTCAACCGATTGGGTCGAGTGAGGTGTCAAAGTGGAGCGCTCGTCCAGGGCGATCAAGTCATGGGTGGGTGCCTGCGAATTGATGATTTGCCCCAAGAATATGAGAAGCGGAACACGGACTTTATCCCTAAAATAGGGGAAAACTCGTATCAACAAGGTCCAAAAGGGCTAATATCAATCTCCGGTTTATCGGGCCTGCCTATCAAGTCATGGGTGGGTGTATGTAAAAAGAGGACTTGTCTCCGAAAATATAAAATGCGGAACACGGACTTTACCTCAACAATAGGAGAACGATTCGAACATTTGCAAAATGACTGTATGGAGTATGGGGGTGGTCATTGTTTGTGGATTTTACTGTAGGTTGTGGGGTCTTGTTTTCTTCGTCTCACCACGTAAAACACGATGGGAATGGTCCCGGAGCTAAGCGGTGAAATTTTTCGAAAAATCCCGGTACCGGGTAGGTCTGTATTTTGGCCCATACTTGCTCAGTGGATAGGTCTATACTAGAAAATTTACTCCTGGACATTGCGATATGGGTTGTGGGATCTTGTTTTTCACGTCTCACCACGTAGAACACGATGGGCGGGGTCCCGAAGCTAAGCGGTGAAATTTTTCGAAAAGTTCACCGAGGTCTGGATAGGCCCATAGGCCTACTAGCTCAGTGGATAGGCCAATACTGGGCAATTCACACATGTTCATTGCGATACGGGTTGTGGGATCTTGTTTTTCACGTCTAACCACGTAGAACACGATGGGAGGGGTCTCGAAGTTAAGCGGTGAATTTTTTTTTGAAAGGTCCAGGCACCGGGTAGGTCTGTATATTGGCCCATACTGGCTCAGTGGATAGGTCCATACTGGGAAATATACTCCTGGACATTGCGATATAGGTTGTGGGATCTTATTTTTCACGTCTCACCACGTAGAACACGATGGGCGATGGGGGTCCCGAAGCTAAGCGGTGAAATCTTTTGAAAAAGATACTGCGCGCATGCGTAGTGGGCAAATAGTGCTGGGTGGGAGTTTGGGGTGTAGGTGAGCCCCTAGTGGTCCGATGGTGTCGTGTGAGGTCTTAGTTTCAAGCTCTCGTGGAGGAGCATCCGACTGGACTAATTTATCGTCCGTTTTCATTATTCTGCGAATGCGCAGTCTCGTAGTAGTATAGAAAGCAGACATTCTGGGGGTGCGTGAGGTGTGTTTGGGGTAGAGATGGACCACTATTGGTCCAAATGAGTCGTGGGAGGTGTCAAAGTAAAGCTTTTGTAGGGTAGAGTTAGAATGTCGTGTTTTTTTCATTGCAAATTGCGTCAATCTGCACATGCGCAGTTGGGTGTAGTAAGTAAAGTGGTCATTTTGGGGGTGCGTGGGGTTGTGTTTGGGGTAGAGAGGGACCATGCTTGGTACGAATGCGTCGTGTGGGGTGTCATTTTGTGGCTGTTGGTATGTAGACCACCATTTGAGGCATGTCCACGTGATCTGTGACGTCATTGGTGTCGTCATCAGTAGACGTATTAGCGCAAGCGGACATTTTGGGGTGTGTAGGAAAGCGTTTGGGGTAGAGATGGACCATCCGTGGTCCGAATGGGTCATGTGAGGAGTATCAACGCATGCTGAACGCTTCAACGTCCTGGTGAATTAGCCCTGAAGCTCTGATTTTCAAGATAGTCCATGAAATTGACAATAATTCATCGAAATGCGGTGACGCCCGTCAGCGCCTGTCGTTACGCCTTAACGCCCATGATGTAGACCGGTGAGAGAAAAACAGCAACAACAATGATGACAGATCAATCATTTTATTATCGCCTCCAGTATATCATACTCAAGCTGGGGGAACTGCGTTGGGTATGTTTATAATACAAGTAGCCTCAAGTAATCAGAGGTCACCATTTGGCGCTGAATCTGTCATATTCTTTCTTTCGTTAGATGTATTCTCGGCTGCTCTTGTCCAATCAGAAGTCGCCATTTCAGAAAGTTCCATCTTCGGCCATGTTCGCTCTGATCCGTTTGTTCTAATCGTCGTCGGGCAGGCCAGGATACCGTTGAGGCAACATATCCTCAAATAGTTGTTTGCGCATTCTGAGTATCTATCAGTGCATGGGTGA
Source organism: Hanleya hanleyi (assembly GCA_036873755.1). Taxonomy (NCBI): domain Eukaryota; kingdom Metazoa; phylum Mollusca; class Polyplacophora; order Lepidopleurida; family Hanleyidae; genus Hanleya; species Hanleya hanleyi. The sequence continues at coordinate 3,333 of JAVTVY010003249.1, read as the reverse complement.
ATACATTCATCGGATGGGGTGGTCGGTCAGCTTGGTAACGAAAAACGTGACATCGATCAGCCTCTCTACGACCCATTGGGTGTTGGCGCGTTGTTGTTGGGCCCATTCCGACACATCCAATTGGTCCACTTGATGTGGCACGGTCTCTAGCGATGCCCTATCCGTGACGGTAGGTCAAATACCCGGATGTTACTGCTCGAGTGAAATTATCGGACTTGGTCTGTCTCATTATGCTGCAGTACACAACCAAACGCCAGATTCAACTTGAAGGCCGTCGTTTGATCGTTGAAGTAGGCTTCCGCATACTTGAAGAGCCGAGACAGGTCCTCCAATCGGAAATTGTAGATGTCTGGTAGCGGGCGATGACGGTGGAAACATCGACGGATCATGAACCAATGGTCCCTGTAAATGTCACTTAATGGATGGGCGTCCGGTAAGAGATCACTGGGGGCATCCACTGGATCTTCCTGGAAATGCTCGATGTCGTCAGGCGTATGTGGAACAGTATCACCAGTGTCCTGCTGGATATCTATACCCTCCTCGACTGTTGACACAAGCAAACTGGACATGGGTATTGTATAATACAGGACAAATATTGTACAATACAGGACAGATGTGATATAATGCATGAGAGATATGATATAATAGAGAACAAATATTGTATAATACAGCACAGATTTCGTATAATGCAGGACAGATATGGTTAATACAGGGAAGATATGGTATAATGCATGACCGATATGGTATAATAGAGGACAAATATTGTATAATACAGAACATATATTGTATAGTACAGGATATATATGGTACAATACAGGACATATATTATAATACAGCACAGATAAGGTATAACACAGAACATATTTGGTATAATACAGGACAGATATTCTATAATACAGGTCAGATATTGTATAATACAGCACATATATGGTATAATACAGGACAGATATTGTATAATACTGGACAGATGTGGTATAATACAGGACAGAAGGTATAATACAGCACAGATTTGGTATAATACTGGACAGATATTGTATAATACAGGACAGATATTGTATAATATATCACAGATATATTATAATACAACATAGATATGGTATAATACAGGACATATTTTGTATAATACAGGACAAATATTGTATAGTTCAGGACAGATATTGAATAATACAGGACAAATATTGTATAATACTGGCCAGATATGGTATAATACATGACATATATTGTATAATATAGCAAAGATATGGTATAATACAGGAGAGCTATTTTATAATAGAGGGCAAATATGCTAGACATGTCACAAGAGCGCACCCGAGTGTACAGGGCAGCTGATTGTTGCGAAGAACAACGTAGGGAAGTTCTTGCGGGCTGCGTGCTTATAAAAGAGGCGGTAGGTGGGAATGTTCAGCATTTTCTGATACGCAGCCGAAATGTTCTCTTGTTTGACCTGCCTGAAGCCATTTAGTGGCCCCGAAGATTTGCGACGGCACGATCATTTAATAGGGAAGATGCTTTACGGCGCCACGAACGCTCACTCTACGAAGGCGCGAGGGAACAACGTAATGAATGTGGTCAACTCTTCAAACGGGTCAATCAGTTAAGACGGCATCAGCGTTTGATTCATTGTCCATCACCACGGCATGGGCGACCGAAGAGGAGCCCAGGAAGGTCACTCCCACTGAAGAGGATCCCAGGGAGATGAAACGTATGCAGACACCACCCACCCAACACTTGCCGCGTACCGAGCCCATGCCCAGTTTGCTTTTGCCTATAGTGGAAGCGGGCCTAGATATCAAGCCGGACACCGGTGACTGACGACTGACGACTTCGAGCATTTCCAGGAAGATCCCGTGGATGCCCCCAGTGAACACTTACCGGACGCCCATCCATTAAGTGACATCTACAGGGACCATTGGTTTATGATCCGACGATGTTTCCACCGTCATCGCCTGCTACTAGACATCTACAATTTCCGATTAGAGTCCCTGTGTCGGCTCTTCAAATACGTGGAAGCCATCTTCAACGATCAAACTACGGCCTTGAAGTTGAATCTAGCGTTTGGTTATGTGCTGCAGCATAATGAGGCAGACCAAGTCCGATACTTTTACCCGAACAGTAACATCCGGCTATTTGACCAACCGTTTACCATCACGGATAGGGCGTCGCTAGAGCCCGTGCGGGATCAAGTGGACCAATTGGATGTGTTGGAATGGGCCCAACAACAAAGCCCCAACACCCAACGGGTCGTAGAGAGGGTGACCAATGTCACGTTTTTCGTTACCAAAGTGACCGACCACCCCATCGGATGAATGTATTCACCCATGCACTGATAGATACTCAGAATGCGCAAACAACTATTTGAGGATATGTTGCCTCAACGATATCCTGGCCTGCCCGACGACGGTTAGAACAAACGGATCAGAGCGAACATGGCCGAAGATGGAACTTTCTAAAATGGGGACTTCTGGTTGGACAAGAGCAACCGAGAATTCATCTAACGGGCATGAACGAATATGACAGATGCAGCGCCAAATGGCGGCCTCTGATTGGACAAGAGGCAGCTTGTATTGTAAACGTACCCAACACAGCTCACCCAGTTTGGGTTTGATGTACTGGAGGGGATAATAAAATGATTGGCCTGTCATCCTTGTTGTTGTTGTTGTTCTCTCACCGGTCTACATCATGGGCGTTAACCCTACCTGGCATAGGGGGGGGGGGGTCGAATCTCCGCCCTGCCAAACTTTCTGCGCTATCTCCGGAACGACAAGAAATAGAGAGCTGAAACTTCGTGACTTTATATTTTATCATATTAGGGTCATTTTGAGCCTATTTGCATGACCCCCGAGGGAAGGATCATGGGTAAATTCAAGATGGCGTCCATGTGGGGTCCCAGAAAGATGATGTTTTGTCATATTTCTTCAAAATTTCTGCTTTTTTGCGATGAAAAGTGGGCAAAGACTATTTTATTTCACATCACATAAATATTTACTAATTTATCAAGCTGTTTTTGCGGAGAAATTACATAAATAAAAAATTCGGAAAAATCTGACCGAAAAAATCGATCAAAAAATGTCGTTTTTGAAAATGACGTCACTGTGACGTCATCAAAGCGGTCATCTTGGATTTGTTTACATTTTCTGTTGGAGTTTGACTCAAGGGTATAGTGTGGTAAGTTTTAGCTCTCTAGCTCAAGGGTAAGACAAATAAATTGGGGGTCCATTTCGGTTCCCCACCCCAGGCCACGACAGGTCCCAAAAAGCCCAAGTCAGATAGGATTGAGGGGGTGACACCGCATTTCGATGAATTAGTGTCAATTTCATGGACTATCTAGAAACT